>PITA01008465.1:46925-74344 GCA_004023965.1 Spilogale gracilis | reverse complement strand
TTCTTACATTTCTTACAGCACTGATCATGGATAATCTTATATGTGTGTTTGTCTGTGCCTTTACTTCAAATGGTAAGCTTCATGAGGACAGGAGTCATATCTTAATTATGAGTAACTCCAGCACTTAGTTCAGAACTTAACCGTGGTAGATGTAATAATAATAACAAACATTTCCTGTGAGTCCTCTGTCTGGCCAAGAATGGTGCTGAGAGCGCTATAGATCACTTACTTCTCACCCTATAAGTAGGTGATATTATTACTTATTTTATAGATGATGAAACTGAGGCACAGAGACTACAAGAAGCCTAAGGTCTTAAACAGCAAGTAAGAAGCATTGTTGGGATATGTTCAATAAATGATTATCCGCATGCTGAATGGAATTGAAGATTTTAATTACATTAAGATGTTTTTTAAAAAGCCACGGTCCCTGTCCTTGAAATACTTAATTGGCAACACTTCCATTTCCAAGCATTTTTTAAAAGATTAACAAAAGGGATTGAAACACTCAAATGCAAAGACCGTGGGACTCAAAAAAAGCTCCAGTTTCTAAGTTGCAGAATCGGCACATGCTAGAAAAGTTCAGTGACATTTGAAAATGTAAGATTAACTCTTTTCCTTGAGTTCCTTTCCTTGCATTCCCAAGCAGGGGGGAGGGGGCGCATCTGTTTGAGGGATTCTGTAGCTTTGGCAGGATCTTTTAACTTGTACTGCGCCTCCTCCAGGGTCGCTGCTTTGATTTCTACGCAGGAAGTGAAGAAACCGCATACCCTAAACAGCTGATACCTGTGCTCCTGTCGAGGGACTATGAAGGATGCAAAAAAAGACCATAGAGTTTGCAGATGTGCTGGGGTCTGTCCCTGGTGCCACCACATCCAAGGAGAACATCCAGCAGGGGAGACAGGTCCCTGCGCGCCTCTCCCCCTCCCCCCGCCCCCATCACCGGATGGCAGCTGGTTTTGGCTTCTGAGCGAACTTGGATTCTAGCTTTTATCTGTTGGAGAGGTTGTAGCTGTCCCTTAGGTGGTTGGTTTTCTCCAGTAAATGGTATTCTGTCTTTCTCTGAAACTCCTCTAAATGCAAAGCTATAAATAGTCTGTGAACCAAAGAGTTCACATTCTCCATCTCAGTAGCCTGCTCCATATTCAGTTTTTTCTTTCTTGGGGCACCGTACCTCTTACAGCATTTAGTTAATGACAAGTATAAAATCATTTATTAGCAAAATTTCCTTCAAGGTGGAAGCTGGAATTTCACTGCCATAGGCTGTGAAGATGGCTGCAGTTTTGACACCTTTATCTTCATTTTGTAGGTCCCGGAGGAAGGGCCCGACTGTTGATAACAGGGGTTTGACCACGAGTTGACAGCACAGTTTTCTGGAGGGCGATGTAAGTGTTATCAAGGGAAGGCCGGGTCTGTCGTGAGCAGTTACTACATCAGGCACCGCTCTGCTCTGAAGTCGTGATTGACAGTGTTGTAGATTCCCACAGTTTTACTCGCAGTCTCGCAGGCGCTCTGCTCTGGGGTCCAGGGTTCCGGGTTCCACAGCAACCGGGCGCTTCGGCCAGGGTCCCCTCCGGAGCCTGGGTCAGCCCGCCCTGGTCGGGAACAGTGACCCCTCCCCCGCCCCCCCAGCACTCTCGCTGCATGCTGCCCTCCCCGCGCCTCCTACTGACCCCTCCGCCCCACAGCACTGCAGCTCACAAAACTGCAGGTCAGTGTCTAGAAGCAGGGCTCCCATTCCATCTTAAGTTTCATTTAAAGTCATTGAATGCCTTTTCCAAAGTTTCTATAGCCATAGAAAACAGAAACCTCCTGTCGAACACTTGATTGAACTGGATGAACGCGTTCAGTTCCACCTTGTTCGCTTACTGGACTCAAATTTTACGTCGTGTCTTTACTTGGGCCGTGACCTACGCTGACATTTGGTTACCCACACACTGCGGCATATTACATAGAATAATGGCACTGACTCTAGCACGATTCCTAAATGCCGTGTCCACACAGTCATGGGTCCGGAAGAGCACAGCAGCTGACTTCCCCCTGCCACCATCGTCCAGGGACAGACAGCTCAACTCACACCCTCGAGCCTCCACGGTTTCTGCAGGGCGCCAACGTCTGAGAGCACCTGCGGCCTCGGGCGCCGCGCAGTTCGCCACCGCCGACAGCAGGGGGCGGCCTCCGCCCAGCGCCGCGCGGCCTAGCTCCCGGACCCCCGCCCCGGGGGGCCACGGAGAATCCCCCCCCGGGGCGGGGGGTGCTGGGCCAGTTTCCGCAGAAGCTAAGCTCCTCTCTGGGGAATCTCGGTCCGCAGAAGTCACGGCCCAGTGGCTTGTTCCGGCGAGGCTGCACCTCCCAGGACCCCCGCGGCCGGGGCTCCACGCAGCAGAGGAGGGGAGCGCAGGTGGCAGGCGGGGCTCCCGGGGAATAGGTGTAGTCAGCGTTCTCAAAGCCTTGCTGCGCCGTGATTTGCCGCGACACCACAAGGCGGGGACACTCCTTGGATGTTGGAAGTCGCTTGCAACGTTCTTCCCAGCCTCCGGGCTGTAACTGCCGCTGGTTCGTGAGAAGGACACACCCTGTCCAAATACCTTTTTCTTTAGCAGCAGACCTGCCTGCTCTGGGGAATGAGTGATTCACATGGAGGCTGGCCCTGAGCCCGGGGCAGCTGGGCCGTGGGGGGCGGGGAGGTTAAGCCGCGTGACAGGAGGCCGTGGGAAACTCACCTGCCTCCTTCACCTCCTTCGCCTTAGCACTTGCAGGATTTCAGTGAAATGAAGAAAAAGAATCCCACAAAGATTTAAGGCACGCTGAGAAGAAGGGGGCACGCTACAGGGGCAAAATGAAAAGCCCTACGTGTAAGCCTAAAAAGCTCTCTCTTGCAGGGACATGACCAGGGAAGCCTTTTTTTTTTTTTTTTTTTAAAAGATTTATTTATTTATTTGACAGAGAGAAACACAGCCAGGGAGGGAACACAAGCAGGGGGAGCGAGAGAGGGAGAAGCAGGCTTCCCGACGAGCAGGGAGCCCGATGCAGAACTCGATCCCGGGTCTCCGGGATCATGACCTGAGCCGAAGGCAGTCGCTCAACCAACCGAGCCACCCAGGCGCCTATCTTGGGAAGCCACCCAGGGAAGCCTATCTTGATAACAACACATGTGATTAAGGCTTTTGACTTAATTTTTGTTGTGGAAAACTGAAAAAGAACCGCATACCTACTGTGTGTGTGACCTTAAGTCATTAATATATATTTTTTAAAGATTTAGAGAGAGAGACAGCAAGGGGAGGGGTAGAAGGAGGGAGAGGGATAGAATCCTGAACAGACTTCCAACTGATCTCAGAGCCTAGGAGTGGGTGTGGGGGTGAAGGAGGGAATGGGCTCAATTTTAGGACCCTGAGATCATGGCCTGAGCTGAAATCAAGAGTGGGTTGCTCAACCAACTGAGCCCCCCAGATGGCCTTTAAGTCATTAATATCTTAGTGAGACTCACTCTTCTCCAAGCCAGGGAGGCTGCAGACCTGGCCCTCTGTGCCACATGGGTCCTGTAGCATGATGAGGGTGGGCAGCTGCCTCCCTGTCCAGGAGCAGGGCACTTGGGGGCACCCTGCTGATGTTCCACTTGAGATGTGGAGAACCGAAGAAGACACAACATGGAAACATTTCTGGTAAGCAGCAGTTGGAGGCTGAAACCCAAAACAAGGAGGAAAGGGCTTTTTATCAACCTGACCCTTACTGAGATGGTTTTGGTGAATCTGGTTCGGGTGTCAGGTATGCACAGAGCTTGGGGTGAGAAGAGAGGCCATCCCCGGGGATGGGGAGGGGACAGAGGTGCTGTCCCGGGCTGACTCTGGCCATCTGGACCCAGCTGGGGGATATGAGATTGCACAGCAGTTCAGCATATCAGAATGGCCCTAAGCCCTAAGCACGGTTTCCTCCTCTCTCAGGGCTGATGGGGCAGCTAAATGACTGATTTTGTTGCTTTTCTGGCGGTGACCTGGTCCGGCATGCCTAGAATCTACTGTAAGGCTAGTGACTGGTGGGCTGTGTAGTGTAGAGACTAGGTCACTCACCCATGCAGGAGGTTGGACCAGAGCTTCCTATGCCTTCCCCACTCCCACCCGGGAGGCTCCCTTATTAGGTTGAAGAAGCCTCCAGGAGACATTGTCGAAGTCTGCAAATAGATGTATCAGGTCATCTTACTGAATAGAGGACACCGTGTTGCATGCCTGATGAAAAATGAACGTTGCTTCATGGAAGCACAGCTCACCTACCAACCGCCGGGGAGGTCTAGTGACAAGAGAACCCTCTAAGTGGTTCCAGCATGAAGGGCTGATCACTTTGCTTAGTGCCCAAGAGCCTCTGAGCTGGCCCCAATGTCTTTAGCATCACCTTACTGTCCCTCTCGTGGATGACACCGTGGCCCTCCCCAACCATGCAGCCCTCGGAGCTTTCCTTCGATGGCATCCCCAGGGTCTGAGCTCCCACTCCACCTGGAATGCACTGCTCGTGATTCCTGACTTAACATGCCCCTTCCCCCAACCCAAAGGCATCACCACTGCCTCCAGGAAGACTGGGTCGATGCTCACACGTGCTCCCGGAGCCCTGTGTGAGCCCCTCCTGCCAGCCCTTTCCAGTGGGACTCCTCGGTGCCGGGCACTGGAGAGGCAGGTACTCTAAGATCACCCCCGCCTATGTTCGTCTTTTTCCCCAAATCAGTACACAACTTTTATTACATCTTTGAAATACCACAGCTAAGCCTGAGGAGTCATTTGATATCTTGCTGTTTCTGCGGCTGGACCATTTAAACCTCATTCATCAGCCATCTCTTGAAGTGTTTCTTCCTGGTACCCAAGCTTCCTGGTACCCAAGCTTCCTGGTACCCATGTTTTTCACTGTTAGGGCTTGCTGAATCGAAGCAGCTGATTTGATACCAGTTTGCTGTCGGTTCCATAATTAACTCATCTTTCTGGGCCTGAGAGACTGAGCAGGGAACACCGAGCCCCAGCCACACCCAGCAGATGTATTTTTTTTTTGCCCAAGAAACGGTCGATTTCAACAATAGAATCATTCTTCTGAATAATGATGTTGATGGGGAAGTGAGCAGACACAGACAGTCCATTTTGCTGGGAGCCCAGTGTGAGACTCTTGCCCATGTGAGCACAGATGTGAGGACAGCGGCCGGGTCCTTTCTGGTTCCCCACCTGGGGCCTGTTCTTTTCCTTCTCAAGGAGATGGAGTTCTGCGCCAATGTGATCTGAGTCTCCAGGTTCCTCTGGGGCCCTTGGTAATAACAGCGCGTCCCTGCCGAGTCAGGCCAACATTTTCTGGAAGGTCAACGGTCTACTTGCGGAGAATGGTCTTCATTCTCGGAGGGGATGCCGCAGAGCCGGAGAAGATGCATGTCACAGGCAGGAACCTCGGACCTCCAAGGGCCTTTCAGACCTTATATGCATGTGTGCATTCTGAGTCCTGCCATCCTCCCTCCCGGCAGGCCCCACCTGCCGCCCCATCCCTGTGATTCCAGCTTCCTCCCAAACCCAGGCTCAGGCTCTTGGGGCCTCCCTGGCCCAGTGGGGTGGTCCTTTACAGGAGGCCATTAGGAGGTGACGGAGTGGCCCTCCACCCTGCTATCTTCACGGGTGGGAAGGGAAGCCTGCCAGGTGCTGGGACAGAGGGAGAGGTCAAAGCCGCTGAGCAGGAAGCCTTTGGCTCCTGCCAACATGTCTGGTCTTAGGGTGTGTCTGTCGGATGCCGCCACATGCGCGCACATTCATATATTCTGCCCGATCACGGGGAGCAGTCCAGTACAGCCTGGTTCACTCGGAGGCCCAGAGAGTCTCCCCGGATAGCTCAGGGTCACCCAGCTGGTGCGTGGCGCCCACAGGCAGAGCCCGGCACTTTCCGCCATCTACTGAGAATGCAAAGGGTTGGTTCAGAGAGCTTGCTGCTTCTGGCGGTCATCCGGGCTTTGGGGCCCCTGATTTGGTTCTTTGCCTATGCTTTTAAAGGTCTATTCTAAGGGCGCTGAGTGCCTCAGTAGGTTGAGCCTCTGACTCTTGATTTTGGCTCAGGTCATGATCTCTGGCTCGTGGGATCCAGCCCGCCACTGGGTTCAGGGCTGCTGAGCATGGAGCCACTTATTACTCACAGAGGTGAGCCACTTATTTGAGCTCATTTGGCTTCTGGGAGGCTTGTCCGGGCAGTGGCACGTGGGCAGCAGGTGCCCTGGCGGGCTGTGCTCTGTGCCCCAGCCTGGCTTATGGCTGCAGGATCTCAGGTGCCTCCCTGTTCTCCAGGGGGTCTCTCCGCTTCCCTGGAAAAGGCAGCGACAATGCTCATACCAAAAGGTTCCCAAAGCCAGCTCCGCACTCTGAGCAGGTGCCAAGCGCAGAAGCAAAGCACGGGTTGAGACCCCCTATGCTCAAAGGCTTTTCCGGTGGGGAGTTATTTCTCTGAAGAAATATTCCACTAGACATTTAAGAACTAAAAGGAATCACGTGGTTAATCATTGTTACACCCCGAAATGCAGGTTGAAGTAAGTAAGGAATTTCTTGTGTGTCCGCATTTATATTCAGAACTGTTTGAGTATATCCTCAGCAAATAAAATCTTGCAGACCTAAACTTAGGAAGATCAACAGTTTGGTGAAACATGAACATGTCTTTTAAACGTTCATTCAAAAAAGCCATACCATTTCTTAGAAAGTCCCATTCAACGAAGTCATAAAATGGCAAATCAGACTGTTACCAGGGAGGAAAGAGAACCCAGCCTCCTCAAAGATTCTCACTGGGCTACAGAACTAGTCAGTAGCTGGGCAAGACCAGGGCACCTGGGCCCACGAGCACAGGGCACTCAGCAGTTCTGGGTTTTCTCGAGGGTGGTCAGATGTGGAGTAGGTTGTATTTCCTCAAAGACACAACTATTACAAAATATAATTAGGATACAGTGTTCACAGGTGAACCTGTGGAAATATACAAAGGACCCAGAGTTACTTAAACCAATTCTGATCGTAGTTCAGTGTGCTACTCACACTTCTGTACACTTCCTCCTGAATCATAAGCATTAAAAATTTAATGCTCCAACAAGCGGCCCACTTCTGTGATCTTCAGTCAGCCAGACTGCTCACCATGTCATTGACTTCCTTGCAAAATACTGTTCACCTGCTCTTTGATGATCTAGCCTGAAATAAAGGGGAAAACATTTGTCTCAGCGCATCACTAAATGTCACTCTCTAAACCAGGAATCAGAAAACAGAGTCTGGTCCCAAGTGCACACGACAACAGCTGTGTAACCTTGAAGTCCCTTGCCCTCTGTCGGTGTTTGGTGGCCTGTGGAATGTGGAACCTGTCTATCCCCTCTCCCAGGGCTATAGAGAGGATGTCATAGGACAATATGTGAAGGTATCCAAAACTGAAATGCTAGGTGGTATTTCTTTTACAAGGAAATATTCAGGGTGGCTCAGTCAATTAAGCCTTCAGCTCAGGTCATGATCCCAGGGTCCTAGGATAGAGCCCCATATTGGGCTCCCCGCTCAGTGGGAAGCCTGCTTTCCCTCTCTTACTCTCTCGCTTCCCTCAAAAAAAAAAAAAAAAAAAAAAAAAAAAAGGACTTTAAGAAGGGGAAAAAAAAAGCAGTAGCCACAGCGCCTCAACTGGGAGGACCCTTCGCTGAACCGGTATTAGGACATGACCTAATACAACAACTACCTCATGCTGGTTGGAGTCCATTACACTGAGATGAGATTCAACATTTTCAGCAAGTAGGAGAACATCTTGGGAGAGCCCTCTCCTTTGATGATACGGATCCATGTAAATGTGTAGACACGGTATCATGGTTCTTGACCCTTCGCATGACTTACAGGACAAATCATTAGAAAACCCAGCTTTGCTAGTCTTCGTCAATGGGTCCGACGCTGAGAATGCAGAAGGGAAGTATCACTCAGGAATGCTACAATAGCTCAGTATAAACTATCAGAAAGGGTAATCTCCCCTGTTTTAAGTCTGTAACAAGCAGAGTTACATACCCTCACTCATTAGCTACCCAGAGATACCACTAGCATATAGGCCTTTGGGATGGTCTTTGACTTTGCTCTGTGATGGAAACCAAGAGAGTTCCTCATGTCTGGAAAACTAGCCTTGGAGTAAATGAACTACTTGCTGCCACTCTATTGCCTGACTTAATTGGAATGATTAAAAATAAAGTTCACACTAGAAAAAATAACTCAAGTGTCAGAGAAATACTCTAGCGGACTTCCATGCTAAATCAGCTAATATACAACTTGAATGAACTCGTAAGATTGACGCTAGCCAAATTATTTATGATAACCTACATAAAAGACAAAATCAGGCATCTGAGCTGGGGCAACAAATGTCGAGACAAGTGGGCAAATTTAGTATTAGATAAGGATACACAGCAGCCTGGACGGCCTTCTGCTTCTTCCCAAGTCCTCAAAAATGCCATTACTAGAAGTGCTACATTCTGCAACTCCTCATGGCACAGAAAAAAATGACCTAGATTATGAAAAAGTATTAGTGGGTGACTGCACCAAGGTCACAAAATTGGTTTATGACCGATGTCTGATTGATCAAACCCCTAACCCTGGGAAGAAGGCCCATTGGATGGAACATTCCTACCACTTACGGGGCTATTTGAACAAACACAAATGGATTTCATTCAATTGCTCCCCCAATGGCTTCTCAATATGTCCTTGTCATTGTTAGTGTCTTCTTAGGACGGACTGAAATCTTACAGAAGGGTTGATGTCACAACCGTGGCCAAGAAACTCTTGCAAAAGATAATTTTCTTTATGGGGTCTCCCCAGAGAGACCTCCAGTGATGGGGAACTCATCTCATGGGGCAAATAATTAAACACATAAGGTGCTGCTGACCAATGGCATCACTACTGTCCTTAACTATCCTCAGCCATCCAGTAAAGTCAAATAGAAAAATGGTAACTTAAAACTAAAGCTAGCTAAACTAACAGAAGCGACTCTACTGCCCTGGCCAAAAGTTCCATCATTGGTTTTGATGGCAATGAGACCAACCCTTGCGGGAAAGCATAAATTAACATCTCATAAAACAGTAATAAGACGACCTATGCCTTTGATGATAGAACCACATGTGTCTCCAACACTCATAAATTCTGGTATGACTCAGTTTTATAAAGCTTTAATGTATTATGCCAAAGTGTATTTCTACCAGGTAAAGGAAGCTTTTCATGACCTCCTACAGAGAGCTGAACCTTCCACAACTTAGAACCTGGAGAGTGGGTCTTTTGGAAACGACACCCAAGAAAGACTGGCCTTGAACCTCATTAGAAGGGACCATACCATATTCTCTTCACTACCCAGATGGCAGCCAAAGTTCACAACCTTGAACCCTGGGTCCACAGCTCATAGTTGAAAGGGCTCCTGCAGTCTTTTGGAACTGTATTCCAGTCAGAGATGTGAAGTTAGAATTGACCACAGAGGTTCTCCCTCAGAAGCATACGAGGCTTGGGGCAGACGACTCTCCCAAGGTCATGGTTCTAAAGCTCATCTCCAGTATAAAACCTTTAATACTTTTGCCTATTTGCTATCTGACTTTTCTGTCGATTAATGCATGGGAAGACAATACTATAATTAGAATTTCACAAACAATAGCTACTAAGTGCTGGACTCATCACATTAGGCCAAAGTCAGGACGTGAAGGCAATCCTGAAGGCCAAGGTGTGCCTCAATTGTTCTGCAGGTCTGTTTTATAAAGTCAACACCCTAAATCTACATAGCCTTGTTTCTTGCCTCAATTTAACCTGCTCCTGGACTGGGAAAACAGGATTCACTGAACATGTAAACCAAAAGATGTCATAGGGAGCCAGTGTTGAACAGACCATTTGTCGGCTTGCTGGTGGGCTCATACCTTTGGGTGGCCTTTCAACACATGACAATATACTATGTGAGTCTTGGATGAAGGATGCCCACACTTCTACACCCGGCAATGGGCCTATGATGCCAACACTGGAGGGAACCCACGTGTACCTCCCGGCTACACCTTCACATGTGAGGGTTTGGGGAGTCACTGCCTCTATGCTTGGGCAACTTGTCCTGACGGCTGAGAGGGTGAAAGGACCACGTGCCCTTGCTGTATTTACTGTTCCACTGTTCCTTCACAATACCTCGGAAACGCAACAGCGTTCCATTCCCCTGAATTTACCAGAAAGAAGTTTACTGGCAGATGTGGACCCCTCTGGATGTGCATCATGGGGAAGGTCCCTGCTTCCTTGGATCGGGGTTATTGCAAACAAATACAGATTAGACACTTACCCTTAACTCTGGCAGCCCTTGCTGAGTCTAAAAGCCACAGCTGCACAACACACACCCCCAGGCTCTGTCGCTGCGGTGATTTGAGATAACGGAACTGCTTCAGATTATTTGCTGGCCGAGTGAGGGAGAGTCTGTGCCATAGCCAACATCTCCTTCTATTCCTAGATCAACACCTCTGGGTTTGTAGAAACACCAACACAAGAAAAAAACAGACAAGCTCCTCTGACACAGGCCGATCCCTCATGTGCTCCAGCCCGATATGGCCCGGGCAGGGGTGGGGGGTGGGGGGTGGGGCAGGGCTAGGGCTATACTGCGGCTGTGGTATTTTCCTCCTGCTAGTCAGGATCATGGTCAAGCTGGTGCGCCGCGATCTCTCAAAGGTCTCCGCGCTCGCAGCCTTCAGCACATGCAATGGTTGCACGGTGCTCGGAGAAACTGAAAGGAGCTGAACGACGGGAAAATCGGCGACAGCCACTCTCCCGTGGATCCAACACCGAAACTAGGGATTTCCCAACGGGACAAGAGCGATTTCACTCTGATGGTGACTGAGAGCCCATAGAGAGCAAAAGTTTTGGGCAATCTCTCACGTACGAGCGGATGACCAAAAGGGGAGATTGTTAAATTCCTTAAAAGGGAGGCCATCGGGGGCGCCTGGGTGGCTCAGTTGGTTAAGTGACTGCCTTCGGCTCAGGTCATGATCCTGGAGACCTGGGATCGAGCCCCACATCGGGCTCCCTGCTCTGCGGGAAGCCTGCTTCTCCCTCTCTCACTCCCCCTGCTTGTGTTCCCTCTCTGGCTGTGTTTCTCTCTGTCAAATAAATAAAATCTTTAAAAAAAAAAAAAAAAGAGTGTTCTTTAAAAAAAAAAAAAGGGAGGCCATCGGTTTGAGGAGGCTCTGACGTCACAGCACCTATACAAGCAAACCAAAATGGAAGCCTACATGTAAATCCTCAAGCTTACAAGAACGAACCTAAGGACAAGCAGTCCAAATAGCCGAAGAGGTTTCAAACTAGAGCCAGTTGCAAAGTTCCTTAGTTTGCTTTTTGCCTTTTCTCTACAGGAGTTTGTCCCCAGTTCCAATGGCTGGGGGGCAGCCAGCCCCTTCTGCTTTGGTGCTGCCTGACTGGAGTTGATTTTTGCTCAAATAAACTCCTAAAGCTTTCGTATGCCTCACTTTTATCTATTAACACGCACATGGTAATTCCTGAAGCAGTCTGCACGGTGCTCATCAAAGGCGGCGGACGGACCGCGCACCCCCAGCCCTGGGCTTTCATGTGCCGACTTTCCCTGAGAACCCGGATCTCCAGGCATGGGTGCTGTGGTCGTCTGGGGAAACAGGAGGGACACAGAGAAGCAGAGTGCCATTGTTTTGATTTATTGCATTCTGAAGTACCACGGGCGGGGGTGCGGGGGGCCTGAGAACAAGTCTGCTTTATCAGCAGTTCTAAAGCCTTATTACCTGAGATTTACATTGTGGAGGAAGAAAAATTGAGACTGAATTTTTAATACGTCCATCATCCGAGACTGGGGTCTGGGCCCCGAGAGAAGAACCTGCCCTAGCCCGATAAAGGCCACGTGAAATGAAAGAGAGACACCAGCTAAACACCGAATCCCGGTAAAAGACGGGGATTTAACCAGAAAGCCACATGCGTTAGCCTAACACCTCCCTTTGGGGCTTGTCAGAGACACGTGACGAGTGCAGGCCGCTGGAGGCAGCGTCTTCCCCGGGGCTCACCGCCAGCCCCAGCATTCCCGGGTAGGCCCAGGCCAGGGGTCACATCTGTCTGCCCTCTGCTCCCTTTCACTTCTCATCATCCCGCCCGTAGTTAATGGTCTGTAACGCCTGAGCTATGAGTGTTGCCATTTCCCGGGTGCCCGCAGCAACCACCCTGCAGGACATGAGGTCGAGAGGTCCACCTGAGGACAGAGAGAGAAGACAGGGTGCCGGAGTTACCGAGAAGGCCAAGCCGTCCTGAATGAGGACTCGGTTCGCGCCCATTCCCAGGGAAACAAAGGTCCCAGGGCCAGGTGCCAGATGGGACCAGACAGCGAAGGTGTCTATAGGCCTCTCAGCAGCCCCCTACCCCAACTCTGCTGCCCCAGCAGGACAGCCGTGGAGGCTGCGCTGGGGGAATGTAGGCTCAGGTCCGGCAACAGGGACTGGGGCTCACAGGACCAGTTAGACCAGGATAGGGGAGGGTAGTTCTCAAACGTCTGCTGCCCGGGTGGTACCAGGAACCCCATGTGATGAAAGTCCCTACTCAGCCGGTCTAAAGCCTGACCCAATCTAGGCTGGCTAACGGGTCGTGCCTAAAAAGCTAAGAATGGGATCCAAAAAGATCCACCCGTCTCAGACCCCTTGTGCCTCAATGTTAGAGGGGGTCTGCCTGAAATTCAGCAGAGTTACGGTGGGGGAGGGTAGAGATGCTATTGGATTTGCCCCCACGGGGTCAGTCACTGGGGGACAAGGCCCTTGAAGTTGACGACCAGGTCACCTTGTGGGGTCCATTCCCCTAAGACCTCAAAGGGTGCTCACACGGTACACCCCACTGACTCTGTGCTGAGTTACAGGGTATTAGGGGGTGCTAGCCTCCTCTTCGTGGAATGGGGAGCACAGTATTCCCTCTGCCCATCTCATCGGATCTGGTGGGGCGTTGCTACCGTGTGGCCATGTCCTGATCCTGGGGTCTCCCTCCCTGCCTCGAGGTGTAGAGCAGGAAAGGTAGGAAAGCTGAGAAGGCCCACGGCTTTTCCAACACCCTCACATGGTCTCTCACCAACAGACTCTGAAGAATTGGGAGGGGCGGTGCATACGGTCTGGGAGTCACTGGGTCTAATCTGGGGGATGCCAGATCTGGTGGCATTACTGGGTCTAGTCTCTGCCATCATCTCCCTGGGGATGGACAGCAGACCGAGGGTCAGACGGGCTCACCCGAAGTGTCCATCACGATACCACCGGCTTCTCTAATGATGACTGTGGCTGCGGCCAGGTCCCAGCAATGCAGGCCAAACTGGTAGTAGGCGTCCGCGGCCCCCGAGGCCAGGTGGCAGAGCGCCAAGGTGGAGCTCCCGATCACTCGGACCCTGGAGGAAAGGGAAGAGGCCAAAGGCTCCTGTGAGGGGCGCTGTGTGCAAGTCAGATTTCTCTTAAACAGCTGATGACCTCCGAAGTCACCCCCCCCCCACCCCGGGCATTCCCAGTCGTTAAAAAGGAGCCACATGGCTTCTCTAATAAGCTCTAGATTCAAGATCTGGGTACAGAGCAGCGCCATCCAAGAGAATTTCTGCGAGGACAGAAACGTTCTGCATTCTGAAGTCACCAGCCACCGGTGACTGATGGGCACTTGGGCTACTGCAACTGAAGAACTCGAGTCTTCCTTCCACTGAACTCTCATTTCAATTTAAATCGCCTCATGGGAGAGAGTGGGAGACCAGAGCAGATTCACTTGGTCTCGGATTTATTTTTCTTAAATGTTTGCTAGAGTAATGTCATTTATGAAGAGCTCCAGGCCCCCAGGGGACTCACAGTCTGGGGGCCCTAAGGTCCGTCACTTGGCTTCTGGAAGTGCTGCACAGGAAGGGACGAAAGTCCCCTGTCACTTCCGCAACAGCTGGCCACACGCGGTGGCACCAGGCGGCTCTCCTGGTGTCCGCGTGGGGCGCCGGTGGAGGATCGTCGTTTCCTCTCTCCCCGGGGAGCTGGGAGTGACACTGTGTTTGGCACTTTCCTCTTTGGCCCTGGAGTGTTCCGGGTTCTAAAAAGTCATACCCGTGAGCTTTGGCGTGCAGCAGCCTCTCCATGTTGCTCAGGAACAACTTCAGAGTGGCAGGGTCGCGCTTGGGGCCGATTTCCGTGAGAACCAAGGCCTTGGAGATATCTGCAGTAGAAAGAATGCCCCCTGATCAGGAAAATCAAGTCTCGGTTCTAACTGAACAGTCGGGGTTCCCTCGAAGCAAACCTCAAGTGTCTGCCTCTCCTTCCCACTCAGAACAAGTACCATCTGCTGAGAGGTTTACATTATGAAGTTTTTTCTAATAGCTGTGTTGAAACGTAAGGACATGATATGGTGAAGAGAGGTCAACAAAACCCCGCACCTGACTACCCCGTCCTCATTCCTTTAAGCCTGCTTTCTGTTTCAGATTTCAGAGGGAGCAGATTCTCAGTTCTCTTTCTTTCAGGGATAGTTAGCACCAAGAACCTGGAAGAGTTAGGTCACCATCACTCAGTTGTAAATAAAAGAAAATGACTCCAAACTAGGACCACCCAATGTTTGCAAGACAAAAAAGAAAGAAAAAGCTTCACCAAATACAGCTGTGTCCTACTCTTGTTTTCGACTCAGGTCTGATCTCAGGGTTGTGAGATCAAGCCCTGTGTGGGGCCGCATGCTCAATGCACAGTTCGCTTGGGTTTCTCTCTCTCCCTCTCCCTCTGTCCCTCTCTGCTCTCTCTCTCAAATAAATAAATACATCTTAAAAATAACCAAAAACAAAAAACCATTTCTCTAACTGCTATGATCGTGAAAACAGAAATACCATCTGGGCAGAGAAAGCAACTTTCAAATAGTGACTTTGGAAAGGGAGTTCTCAGGAGTAACCCCACTGGGCGTAAAGAAGGCGGCCACCATGGCCCTATGGGCCATCTCAGGGCGGACTGGCCGGGCGCCCAGGCACCTGGGTCCGAGGTGGGAGCTCCGGGAAGCTGGCCCGGGGTGCCAGGGGACATGCCTGGGCTTCCGTCCTGTGCCTGATCATGGCCATATAGGCGATCATGAGCAGTCTGTCTGTCTGGTCACACTTTGTGGCTCACGATCAGCCACACCGACGTATTCAGATAAGAGTCAGGCCGCTCCACGAACTGGAGGAAAAACACACTCTGTGAGCTATGTCCCTCAAGGGGCCCGGTCCTACACTGGTACCTTCAAAGCCCCTCACTGAGGGGACGTGATGACGGTGTGGGCCACCTCCTCTCAGACAGAATCTATATCCATTTTCCCTTTCCTTAAATTGGAGGCTCTGTCTACTTTCAGAAAATCGCCTGGCTCCCCGCCAGTTACCTGCCTAGAAGACAAGGTCTGAATCACTCCCTGCCAGGCACACCTGCACCAAGGCTGAGCCGATGACACACCTCCCACGTGTGCAGTGTGCGTGCGAGGGGCTCTGCCCCCGGGGGAGGGGGGAGCTATGGGGTCAGGTGGCTCCAGGATCCCCGGGGACAGGTCACTGCCCGAGCTTAACTCGTGATTCTCTCTCTGGGCTGCACACTGAAAAGATATTTTCCCCAGGGGAGGGAAAGAAGAACTCTTTTGAAGAAAACGACATCAGGGGTACCTGGGTGGCTTGGTCATTAAGCATCTGCCTTCGGCTCAGGTCTTGATCCCAGAGTCCTGGGATCGAGCGCTGCATCAGGCTTCCTGCTCGGCGGGAAGCCTGCTTCTCCCTCTCTTACCACCCCTGCTTGTGTTCCCTCTCTAGCTGTCTCTCTCTCTCTCTCTGACAAATAAGTCCTAACCAAAACAAAAAACAAACAAACAAACAAACAAAAAAAAACCCCAACCTGACATCAAAAGAGCCAGGGGCAGTAAGCACTTAATAACCAGTCACTGAAGCAACGAGCCCCTTCCTTCAAACACTAGCAGTAAGAAACACCAGTACGTGTCTTCTTGTGTGGGTTGATTTGTTAGATCAGTAGCATTTTAAAATTTATCAGAGGAATGTTGGAGTTAAGTAGGATTTGGCTAGCTAGTGTAAATCTAATCACCAGGGATAACACCATTGGGGGAGGGATGAATTCTGATATATTTTCTTTTAAAAATATTCTTTGAGGGCACCTGGGTGGCTCAGTGGGTTGAAGCCTCTGCCTTCGGCTCAGGTCATGATCCCAGGGTTCTGGGATCGAGGCCCGTATCGGGCTCTCTGCTCAGCAGGGAGCCTGCTTCCTCCTCTCTCTCTCTGCCTGCCTCTCTGCCTACTTGTGATCTCTCTCTCTCTGTCAAATAAATAAAATCTTTAAAAAATATATTCTTTGAAAGATAACATACTGGGACACCTGGGTGGTTCAGGCATTAAGCTCCTGCCTTCGGCTCAGGGCATGGTCCTAGGGTCCTGGGATCGAGTTCCGCATCAGGCTCCTTGCTTGGGAGGAAGCCTGCTTCTCCCCCTCCTGCTCCCCCTACTTGTGTTCCCTCTCTCGCTGTGTCTCTCTGTCAAGTAAATAAACAAATAAAATCTAAAAAAAAAAAAAAATAACACTGAAATTTGGGGACAATGAACTATCTGAGAAGAGGCTGAGGAGGGAGACGGAAATGAAGTAACCAGGCACGTTGCCTGATCTTGCTTCTCATTCCCTTAGCTAACTTCAAATCTTCCACACACACCCCCACACACTGTATTTTTAAAAACAGTTCATTCTGTTACTTGCTCGTTTGATAACACAATGTATCAAGAACATCCTTATCCACCACTCCGTCTTCGTAAGGACCAGACGCTGTCCCACTCAACGGAAGGGCTGCCACGGCTCAGCCACCCTCTGCACATCAGCATTCTCAATTCCTGCTATTACAAACAGTGCTTTCTTCTTCTTCTCTATAGGCTTGTCCACCTATGTTGATAGTGTATCAGTAGGACCACTATCCCCTCCCCAGTAAGATACGATTCTGTACTATTTTCAGGACATAAAAATATCCCTTACTGTGCGGTATATGCTTCAGGAGTGATTTTCTCAGAAAGCTAAGATCAACAGAATAATCCCTACATATAAAGCATTTCCTGGTTCCAGGACCTCAGTCACCCCGGGGGAGGCTATTAAGGAAGACACTGACAATTTCCTTCCAGGAACTAGAAAGCCTAACAATTTCCATAGGGAGATAAGCACCTACTTTTAATCAGGTTCATAAGACGTGACTATCTGGATGTTACCTAGACTTACTGTGATGATCATTTTGCAATGTATACACATGCTGAATCATGATGCTATACACCCCAAACGACACAGTGCTATACGGCAATGACAGCCCATTAAAAAAATGTGACTACTCCTTTGGGCCAAAGCCTAGCCCAATCTGTCCTTATCGGAGGGCTGGGCTGGCTGCAGCGTGGGTGGAGAGGAAAAACCCCCAGAGGGCCAGTCCAGACAGGCAGATCCCCCTGCACGCCAGGCCGGTGCAGGAAGAGCAAAGGGTTTCCCACTAAGCACCACAAGGCTATTTCACAAAGGGAAACTCAGCCAAGTGTGGAAAGGACAGCTCACATTGACCAAGCTCTGGGTCTCTAGACAAGGCAGCGCTGAACACTTTCTACTTATGCCTCCATTCCTCTATTCCATTTATGATACATTTATGATCCCACTTGTTACATTTATAATACATTGATGATTCCATTTTCCTTCTGCCTTCACTATAGCACTGCCCTAGCTTCAAAGATGGCGAGACCAAGCCTACAGAAGCAACCTACACGAGGTCCTATGGCCCTTATGTACTAAGGCCCAGACTTAAACTTCAGCTTGTCCAGTGATTATGTGAAACAAAGCGTTTCTTCCCATAGCTTATAGATCTGTGAAGAAATATCTCTGTAATCAGTTCTTTACTCTCCTTCTAGCTGCAATGTATCCATTCTTTCTCTCTTTGGTTAATATTTTTTTTCCCAAACGCAATCAAGAAGGAAAAACTGCCACCTACAGGCAAATTGCTTTCCATGGTTTTTACTTTGCCGCAGATAAAACAATCTCTAACATCATCTTATTATTTCTAGCCATCTATAATCACTGATTTTTGCATTTTGTTATCCCTTATATGACATTTAACATAATATTTTAGCTCAGTCAGATGTTTATATATATATATATATTTTTTTTTTAAAGATTTATTTATTTTAGAAGGAGCTCAAGCAAGCAGAGGGAAGGGCAGAGGGAGAGGGAAAGAAGCCCAAGCAGACTCCTAGCTGAGTACAGAGCTGACACGGGTGATCCCAGGATCCTGAGACTATGACCTGAGCCGAAATCAAGTCAGATGCTCAACCCACTGAGCCACCCAAGCACCCTCCACAATGTATATATTTTTATTTTAAAATATTCTGTGACTTCATGGGTGTGTGTATGGGGGGGTGAGGATGGGGAATTATTGCTTAGTGAGTACACAGTTTCAGGGCGCCTGGGTGGCTCAGTTGGTTAAGCAACTGCCTTCGGCTCAGGTCATGATCCCGGAAACCTGGGATCAAGTCCCACATCAGGCTCCCTGCTCTGCAGGAAGCCTGCTTCTCCTTCTCTCACTCCCCCTGCTTGTGTTCCCTCTCTGGCTGTGTTTCTCTCTGTCAAATAAATAAAATCTTTTTTAAAAAATGGGTATACAGTTTCATTTGGAGAGAGAAAATTTTGGAAACAGATGGTGATGATGGTTAAAAAACACTGTAAATGCAATTAATGCCACTAAATTGCACATTTTAAAAGACAAATTTTATGTTATATATATTTTGCCACAATAAGAAAAATCCTAGCAGTTTGAAGTAGGGCCTCTCTGTATACTTTTTCAACAGATTCTAGGATGGGAAAAAAAATCATCCATTAATAGATTTGGAACAGTTTGAAAACGCCTGTTCTGGCCGAGCAAGGTTAAAATACCCCAAGTATCAAAGAGTAATGTTGTGTTTTGTTTTTTTTTAAGATTTTACTTATTTATTTGACACAGAGAGATCACAAGTAGGCAGAGAGGCAGGCAGAGAGAGGAGGAAGCAGGTTCCCCGCTGAGCAGAGAGCCCCACACGGGCCTCGATCCCAGGACCCCGAGATCATGACCTGAGCTGAAGGCAGAGGCTTAACCCACTGAGCCACCCAGGCGCCCAAAGAGTAATGTTGTCTTAAGAGAAATTTTACAACTTAAACGTAAGAGAAGAAGTCATCTGTAGACCCTGAAATAGGAACTCGCAGAAAAGGAGTCAATCTTGCTTCCACATCTGGGAAACATCCCGTGCGAAACAAACCACTTCTGCTGAACAGAGAGCCCCTACGCCAGCACTTACATCGGGGCATCTTCTTACACACATGTCCTAAGTCTTTCAGACTTCTTACAGACCATCAGCAGCTACTCATATGAAAATAAAATTTAATTCTATTTAACTTAAATTATAGGAAAAAAAAAAAACCTAAGTACTCGAGAGATGAAAGGTTGGTGGTGAGGGGTGGGAGAGCCTGAGTGTGGGGAAAAGGAGCTCAGTGGGCACAGGGTTAGAACCTGAACCAAGGGAAAGTACAGCATGTAAACGCACTAATTACCACAGAACGGCTCACTTTAAAATGGTTAATTTTAGGGGCGCCTGGGTGGCTCAGTCGGTTAAACGTCCGACTCAACTTGGGCTCAGGTCGTGACTGTGTTTGCCTGGGGTTGTGATATAGGGCCCCGCTTGGGCTCCGTGCTGGACGTGGAGCCTGCTTTCAGGATTCCCTCTCTCCCTCTGCCCCCTCCCCCTACATGCTCTCTCTAAAAATTAAAAAAAAAATGCTTAGTTTTATGGTATTTGACTTTCAGTTCAATATATTATTTTAAAATATTTTAAAACTTGTTCTTTATAAACAAGTAATTTGAGAGGGGGAAAAAAGTATTGTTTAGAATTCTGGGAAAACCAGAAAAAAAACTGGAAACCTCTGTAAAGACTACATAGTTGTTTGCTTTTTTAAAGATTTTTATTTATTTATTTGACACAGAGAGAGATCGCAAATAGGAAGAGAGGCAGGCAGAGAGAGAGGAGGAAGCAGGGTCCCTGCTGAGCGGAGAGCCCGATGCGGGCCTCGATCCCAGGACCCTGGGCTCATGACCTGAACTGAAGGCAGAGGCTTAACCCTCTGAGCCACCCAGGTGCCCCAAGGTCACATAGTTTTTAACTTACCCAAATCCCCTCTGATAAAAACAGAACTAGGAGAGCAAAAAAGCAAAACAGCAGATACCACCCACGAAAGAAACTATATCCACAAGGTCTATCCAAACCCCTAAACACAGGCAGGTGGAGGAAACCTCAAACAGCCACAGGGCCACGTGGCATCAGGAGAAACAGAGAAGCACTGAGCATCTGCTGCACCCCAGAGCAGGAGAACCTCAAAATCACCAAGAGCTACTCCCTGAAAACCAGTGCAGGCCAATGTGAGAAGCTAACATGGGAGCAGGCCACGCACACACCAGTTCATGAGTCCGTGGTACTGGGGTGTTGGTCAGGGCTGAAAGGAGCAAGTCCCCAGCCCTACGATCCCTCATAACTGACTTATGAGGACTTCTTAGGGGAAGGATCCAGCATGGGAGTAAACTCCAAATACACTGAACAACAACAAAAGGAGCAAAGAAGAGAGGTGATCCAGCTAACAGTTAAGGAGGGGAACAGAGTCAAAAATAATATATACATAAGGCTAAGGCCAAGTTTTTAAACATTTCACAAAAAACAACAGTGCAACTCTAGAGCTAGAAAAAAACTACCCAAAATGACCTGAACTCACCCCCACCCCCACTCTCCATAAGCCCCTCCCAATTTCAGGAATACAGGTTTCAAGTAGAAATAAGTAATTAAGAAGAATGATCGGTGAGTCCCACACACACTTATATGAAAAAGAAAAAAAGAAGAAGAACATCTCTCCAGTCAATCAAGGATTGAAAGATTTGTCCACAAAACAGAAGTAGCTTTATGTAAAAAATAAGTAAATAAAGAATACATTTAAAAAAGCCTAACCAGAAAGTGGAGGGGATAGAACTTAGGAAGAATTGGAAAGGAAAATATCTCAGAAAAGAAGGTTAAACTGAAAGAGCGAAGAATAAATAAACAGAATTGATTGTACTTTATAAGAAATGGAGGGCCAAAAAAACCCCCAAAACAAAAATTGGTGGAACCAGTAAAAAAGATTAAAGCACAAGTGACAAAGAGAAAGTATAAGCAGAGAAGCTCCAACATACTTACAACAGAAGACCCGGAAGACAAAAACAAAGCAAAAGAATTTGGAAATGAACAAATACCAACAACTGTAATTCAAGAACACTCTTCTGAAAGTTAAAAAAAAGCTCCTGAAATTGAATACTGAAATGGCATACCATGACATCTTAAAAAAAAAAAAAAAAAAAGAAATGGTAAGCCATGATGTGCCTAGGAAACTGAAAACAAATAACACTGAGATATATTCTATTAAAATTACCGGACTCTGGGGCGCCTGGGTGGCTCAGTCGGTTAAGCGACTGCCTTTGGCTCAGGTCATGATCCCAGCGTCCCAGGATCGAGCCCTGCATCAGGCTTCCTGCTCGGCGGGAAGCCTGCTTCTCCCTCTCTCACTCCTCCTGCTTGTGTTCCCTCTCTAGCTGTGTTTCTCTCTGTCAAATAAAAAATAAATAAATAATCTTTAAAGAAAAAATTACTGGACTCTAAATAAAATGGGGAAAAAAATTCTCTGAGCATTCAAGCAAAAAACTGAACTCTCTTATAAGGGAAAGAAAATAAAACTGTCTTCAGACTTTTCAACAATAAGGTTATGCCAGAAGATGACAGACAACTTAAGAGTCAACACAAGAAAATACGAGCCATGTGTTTTATTACCAGAAAAATGGATTTCCAAGTATAAAGACCACTGACAAAATTTTATGGACATGTCATAACAGAGCAAAAGGTTACTGTGCTTTTATCATATACTGGAATATATGAGGAAGGGGACGAAGAGGTTATAAACTAACTTAAATGTTACTAAGAATAGGCAACCAAAAGACAACAACCTAAAAAAGAGAGGACTAGGGAGAGTACAGAAAAATTTTATGTAAAGGAAATCACTGGAACAAAATATAAACCTTTCTAAATACCAAAATTATACCAGAACAGAGAATAAAAGCAAAGCAAAACAAAAACAAAAAGCCAAACCCAGCTACTTATTAAAAAAAGAATACACACACCTAAAATAAACAATGGGACAATAACTACTTCTTAGACGATATTCCCTAGGGGGAGGAAGAGACTAGGGTAAAGGACAAGGACAGAAGTTAAATCTCTTCAAATATACTTTGTTTTATAGATTTGACTTTGGAACAATGTACCTTTTCATATAATTATAAAATAACATCAATTTTCAAAAACTAGCCTTCCTAAATTAAAAACAAAGTGAAACAAATGCATCTAAGTGATTATCCTCAGTTGGAGGCACATTCGCTAAGGATGGAAAGAACTCCAAACAACAAAACAACACAAAACATCCTTCCAGCTGCTCTGGGTAACGGTTTGTGGTTAGCAGGCTATTATTATTATTATTCAGAATCTTTAGCTCACAGTGATTTTTATATTTAAAGATGATTTCCCAGCTCTGTCCACTGAAAAGACCTAGCATGAAAGACTGACCGAGGAGCCACAAGGAGCCCTGAGAACTCAGGGTGGGGCCTTGAAGGGCTGTTTCCCACAGGATAAGACAACTGGAAATTTGAACACCAGTTATTTAATGACTTTAGGAATAATTGATAATTTTTAGAGGGGTGTGTCATTGGTGTTGTGATTATGCATTTCAAAGAATCATGTATGTTACAGAGAAGTATGCTGACTAGAAAGTGACACGAAGTCTGGGATCTGTATCAGGGACTTGCTGGGGGCGGTGGAGACTGGGTAGTCCTATGGATGAAGTAGGGTTGGCTCCAAGAGTTGACAATATTGGACACATGGTTGAGTCATGTGGGTTTACGGTACTTTGTCTACCTTACACGTTTGAAATTTTGCATGGTGGGACGTGAAGAAAAACTTTCAAATTAAATTCTGGCCTCAATCTAATCCTCTACCCCATCCAGTGTAGTTCGTTTTGCTTTTTACTTTGTCAATGGAAGCCTTCTAGAAAGATGTAACATCAGTAAGGAAAGGAGAAAAATCAGTGGTGGGTCTCCTTTTTCTTCCAGAACTGCGTCCTAACCTTAACAATGCATGTTAATCACAAAGATAAACTCGAAATGGATGAAAGACCTCAACATGAGGCAGTAATCCATCAAAATCCTACAGGAGAACATAGGCAGTAACCTCTTTGACATCAGCCACACCAACTTCTTTCAAGACACATCTCCAAAGACAAAGGAAACAAAAGCGAAAATGAACTTTTGGGACTTCATCAAAATAAAAAGCTCCTGTACAGCAAAGGAAAATAGTCAACAAAACCAAGAGGCAACCCACGGAATGGGAGAGGATATTTGCAAATGACACTATAGACAAAGGGCTGATATCTAAGATCCATAAAGAACTCCTCAAACTCAACAACCAAAAAAACGATCATCACATCTAAAAATGGGCAGAAGCCATGAACAGACACTTCTCCATAGAAGACACAGAAATGGCTAGCAGGCACATGAAAAAATGTTCATCATCATTAGCCATCAGGGAAATTCAAATCAAAACCACACTGAGATACTACCTTACACCAGTCAGAATGGCCAAAATTAACAGGACAGGAAACAAGTGTTGGAGAGGCTGTGGAGAAAGGGGAACCCTCTTACACTGTTGGTGGGAATGTAAGTTGGTGCAGCTGCTTTGGAAAACAGTGTGGAGATTCCTTTAAAAAGTTAAAAACAGGGGCGCCTGAGTTGCTCAGAGGGTTAAACCTCTGCCTTCGGCTCAGGTCATGATCTCGGGGTCCTGGGATCGAGCCCCACATTGGGCTCTCTGCTCAGCAGGGAGCCTGCTTCCCCCTCTCTCTTTCTGTGCCTGCCTCTCTGCCTATTTGTGATCTCTCTCTCTGTCAAAATTAAATAAATAAAATATTTTTAAAAAATTAAAAATAGAGCTACCATAGGACCCTGCAATTGCACTACTGGTATTTACCCCAAAGATACAGATGTAGTGAAAAGGGCCATATGTACCCCAATGTTCATAGCAGCAATGGCCACAATCGCCAAACTGTGGAAAGAGCCCTTCTGTGCCCTTCAACAGATGAATGGATAAAGAAGATATGGTCCATATTTACAATGGACTATTATGCCTCCATCAGAAAGGATGAATACCCAACTTTTGTATCAACATGGATGGAACTGGAGGAGATTATGCTGAGTGAAATAAGCCAAGCAGAGAAAGTCAAGTATCATATGGTTTCACTTACTTGTAGAGCATAAGGGGTAATGTAGAGGACAGTAGGAGAAGGAAAGGAAATGTGAACTGGGGTAAATCAGAAGGGGAGTTGAAGCATGAGAGACTGTGGACTCTGAGAAACAAACAGAGGGTTTTGGAAGAGAGGGGGCTGGGGGGAATGGGCGAGCCTGTTGGTGGGTATTGAGGGCACGAATTGCATGGAGCACTGAGTGTGGGGCATAAACAATGAACCTTGGAACACTGAAAAAATAAACTATTAAAAAAATGGGTGTTAATCATCTTGTGCAAAGACGGAAGCTTCTTCTTTGATCTCCCGCCTTTGGGTATCACCTACTGGGGACCTGAGTGAACGCTGCCCCTTGTTGAACTGCATTTATTCCTCAGTTCCCATCACGTCACCCCAGCCACCACACGAGGACGAAGGTCAGGGAGGCTAACTGGCAGCTCACAGCCCTGGAGGGTGGCAGAGTGGGGACTGAAACCAGGTCTGCGAGACACCTCAAGACTGTGCTGCAGGGTCTGCTCCGTCGTCTCTATAGAGAGCCAGTCACCCCGCAGGTTCTAAACGACCAGCGCTGAAAACAGCACATCAGACTCTTTTTAGAATTAGAAGAAAAAAAAAATGAGCTCCAGAACACGGGCGGTTTTGAGAGAAGTGGGAAGCCCAGCGGTGCTGCAGAAGGAGTTCAGGACAGGGTACCACAGGGCCTGCAATGGGCCAGACGCAGCAGTGACCCGAAGGCCCCCATGTGGTCAGCCCCGCTGGGGACGTGACGTTGTCACGCACGACCGAGCCACACAGGCAGGCAGCCAGGAAGCCGAGTGAGTGTGAATGGAGCCGAGTGTTCTAGTCGGATGAAATATGGAGCAAAGTTCACGTACGCGTGTTTAATGACATGCCTCCTCACTACTGACTTACACAACGTGGCCTGAGAGCTTACCCCTTGGCAAGCGTACCTACAATTAACGCTACTTCTTGTACAGCCAAACAAAACATTTCTGGGAGAGAGGGACACGGGGTAAGGCTGGAGGCTGTTCCAGCATCTCTCTGGGGCTCAGATGCAGTAACCGGTTAGTGTGTCCTGCTGCTCCGACCTTGGTCCGAAGCCCCATGTGATCGCCCCCGTCCCCTGGGCAGGCTCGTGACTATCAGGGGCCCCACAGGGAGCCTCCGTGGTTTCCCCACTGGGCCAGACTGCTGGCCTCAGGCACACGGAGCTCCTAGCCCCCCACCCACCCACCCACCCAGAGCTCCCCGATGGGCCCAGTGGGGAAGGCCGCGGACGGCAGCTGGAGAACTATCGTCCTCACTCACTGAGGAGGAGCTGGAGGGCAGGGACACACCTTCCTCCTGTCACTGCCTCTGAGGCCACTGAGGCACACAGGTGTCATCCAGGGAGGAAGGTAAGGCAGAAAAGAAAAAGGAAGAATGATGAAAGGGGAAGCGCTGACACCCCCAGACTGAAGCCATGATGGGGAGGATACCTGAGGATGTCCGGCTACGGAAACGTGCAAGGGAGAAGCTAGCAGGAACTGTGCTTTCCACTTTTTCAGACCTGAACGTGGGCACGAGGGAGCTTTC
Organism: Spilogale gracilis; assembly: GCA_004023965.1. Taxonomy (NCBI): domain Eukaryota; kingdom Metazoa; phylum Chordata; class Mammalia; order Carnivora; family Mephitidae; genus Spilogale; species Spilogale gracilis. Next base: position 48,411 of record PITA01008465.1, on the reverse strand, counting down.
AAAGGCTCTTCTAATCTAGCTGCTTTGAGGCTGGGGCTCTTCTTCTCCTTCTGCCCCCTACAGTACAGGACCTGTCCCACAACGTGGAAAAAATACCACTGACTTCATCAGTGTGAAAGCGAGGCCTAAAAGACCCTGCCCAAACTAAGCTAGCGTCTTGTTAACGGCAGGTAGTTATGTGCAGTTTAACCTAACCACAGATCGCTTCATAGAAGCTACTGGATGTCCTTGGGACAGGATGTCCTTGCCTCAGGAATAATGCAGACAGAGACAGCTGTGGTGTGTGGGAACACTGCTTATGAACACGACTCATTCCCGTGGCCGCTCGTCTTCTCACGGAAACTGAAGCCCACGGCGGTCCGTCCACACCACGGGCTGCCCCTGTGTGATGTCACCCCAGTGACGTGGGATGACTGACGTCAGCCTGGCCGCTCTGGGGGTGAGGCCATGCTTCTGACTCTGCCCTTGTCCTTGGATTCCTAGACACCAGGCCATACCAAGGATTTGCGTGTGAAACAGAATGGGCCTATTTAAAGCTCCTGGCCACAGCCATGAAAACATGAAGACACAGAACTGGCTGGCCTTCCAGGTCCTCAGAGACGCGATGTCCCTAAAGAAACCGAACGCTCAGCAGGAGATTTCCAGCACCGTCTCCCGGAACGGTGATCTGGGCATTTTCCGTTCACACTTCTCGCTCTGAAGGGAGCTGAGCCGAGCCGCGAGGAGCCCCACCTGTCTCCCCGGAGACCCGCAGTCGCTGGCCGTTGCAGAAGGCACCCCGGCCCCTCCGGCCCGTGTACAGCCGCTCCTCTGTGCAGTGGTAAATCACTCCAAATTCAAGCTGCGGGGTGCAGGGGCAGGACGGAAAACAAACGCGCTTCACTCATTTGGCACAGAAAATCACCCACAGCAGTTCAGAGGGGCGGGATTCTAGGTGTCATGACCCATGCGATGGAAACTACCTTTCAAAAGGGGATCGAAAAAAAAATCAGGGCTCGGTTCAAAACGGGACATGAAAGCAAATGGTCTTTTCAAAAAATAACATGCTTAAAAATAAGTTCAAACGAATACAGCTTTCTTAAAAATTAACCTCGTAATCAAGCGTGAGTCACTGAAAGTTATTGAAAAAGCTGAATTCTTCAGAAAGGCCTCTGTTTTGGCGGGTGGGCGGTGGGGGGAGGCTACTTGTGACTAACGTCTCCCCACAAGAAACCCTTAGAGTTGCTGACTTGTCGAGAATTAAGGATACCTCTGTAAAGGCGATGGGATGAGACTCAAGGACGGCCAAGGAGGGGTGAGTCACCAAGGAGGGGCGCGGCGCTGAGCAGGCGGGGCACTGGACCCCAGGCACGCTGCATAAGGCAAGTGGCGAACACCGCAGACAGCAGCCTCCCGGTCAGAAACAGTAAAAAGAGGCAGGTGTGGAAAAAAAAAACACTGCTTTACACTCGTGGGCTTTGTTTCTCTCCTCCTCCTCTGACTTGTC
>PITA01008465.1:26609-46825 GCA_004023965.1 Spilogale gracilis | reverse complement strand
GGCTTTAAGCGGGCTCCCAAATCAGGGTAGTCCTAGAACCATGCAGGCCTCTAGACCCTGTGTCCCTGGGGTGGTCGGGTGGCCCAGAGGCCTTTGCTAGCAGGAGGGAAGGGTGAGGAAGGCTGGGATGCCCCCGCTCACCCAGAGGCGTCCACTGCACACCCGGCCGCCTGCACGCACTCAGACGAGGCCCATCGGAGCTGCAGGCCTCGCTCCCAGGGACCGTGCCCGTCTCTGTCCTCCCCACCCAGCTACGGAGATGCGGTCAAGAGCACCATCCTCTGAGCTTGTTCCTCAACCTCCACCTCCTACTTGGTCTCAATGACACCAAATGGAGAAACAAGCAAGCATGTACTCCTTCACCAGATTTTGAGATGGAAAATTCTTACACAGTTGCCTTAGGTATAAACTTCCCTCAGTCTCCAAGCTAGGGAATCACTGTGAGTGTTGAGGATGAAGATGAGACAACAGTGCCTAGTAGAGGGCTGCTCTGGGAAAATACTGAACCCCCAGGCCTATTTAAATGTAACTGCGGTGACTGCACAGAAAGTGAAGGATTTCCTGAGCATTACTGCTTAGGTTGATTGATGCCCTTGACGCAGGGCTCATGATCTTGCTTAGCTCCAAGGGTGATGGGAACCCTGAAGCAGCCGTGTTCTCATGCTAACAGCTAGGGAAAGATGGAGAAGAACGAATGAAAGGTGGGGATTAAAAATGTCCTCCAAAAATAGGAGTTTCTTCTGTGTGGGACTAGATCACACGCCCCAGGGGTCAGAGGGAGACTAATGTGGGGCATTTGCTCAGAACTTTCCCTTCCATGCTTCTCCAGCAGCATCACAGAAAGACATGGTGGAAATAAGGGCCTGCCACCAGGGGCTGGGCTGGCCATGGAGCCCCAAACCCACACACCCCAAAAACAGTTTTTCCTTTGTTTACTGTCTCAGATCACAAAACCCCATGCTTGGGTTTACCAGTCATGACTAAGGCCCATGAGAGGGATCAAATCCAGAAAGGACGATGCCAAGCCTGGCCCAAGGGGTTCAGGTGCCCTGGCCCGGGGGAGCCCCTGCACCACGCACCTCTTGGTCTACAGCAAATCCAATGCTTACTGCCACGGTGGGAAATCTGCAAAGAAAAACAGAATGGTTTACCCTCTAAAGCGTAAATGGTCTCATGCAAGCTCTTGGGAGCCTCTGTGTGGCTGTGCCATGCACCATTGTCACTAGAGGCATAGAAAGACCTTTCTACAGTGTGGGTGGGTTTGTTTTTTTTAAAAGATTACTTCCCACAACTTCACTAACTGCTTCCAAGACAAACAGGCAGAGCAGACTGCAGTGCGTAAGACATCTGACCTTGAAAGAAAGCACCCTTCTGAAAGTCAAGTGCGGCTGCGGTGATTCAACAATGACCACCACGCACCCAGTGGAGAGGGGTTTTAATAATCAGCTTTCTGGTTTTCAGGGCCATAAAGGGACAGGAGAGACCTCCAGAAAGGCCAGACCCATGTCCCTGGGGAGGTGAGGAGGGCCCCCAGGAGGTGGCATCATAGCCTCTTCCTAGAGGCCAGGTCTGGGTGACCCACCCCCACCCCATCTCCCGAGCGAGCTCCAAAGTGGCCTCTACAGGCCTGGGCCAGAGCCCATCAGAAGTGGGCTGGGACCTCGCAGATTTTATTTTGTGATTTTGTTGTTCCTGGTGTACCTCTTCACAATAATCTCTTTTATGTGAAGATCCGCAGAGCTTAGCAGCCAAGCAGGAAGCAGCTGGGTACCACTAACCTGCAGGAAAACCTGAAAGCAGTCCTCCAAAGGTGAGCCGGGCTGAGGCTGCAGCGGCCGGCCGCTCACCTGGTGGTTGGCTCACCGGGCAAACCACCACACGCCAGGCTCCCCTTTAGGTACCTGGGAAAGCTCTCCCCAGTCGGCCTCAGCCCTGACGCTGCTGGACACAGGAGGAGTGGAAACTCTCTGAGCTGCAGAGGCCAAAGGCTTCTGAGGTCTCTAGGCCACGAGAAGATCACTATGCTGTGGCCCTTGAAGGTGTTCTGGAAGCTGAGGGCCACCGGGGCCCACAAGAGGCCCTCTGGGGGCTGTGCGGCTGTCACCACACGACGGGGCTCAGCTCGCCTGTCCTCGTTACCAGCACACAGCGACACTTGACTCAGTGAAACCCACCTCCGAGGGGACACCTGAGGCCCCACCCCCATTCCTGCCCAGGGTGGGGGCTTGTCCCGCTTTAGTTCCCAGTAGTCTGCTGACACTGTTGTGGTCACCAGATGGCACTGTTCCGTTGCCTCAAAAGGCAACGTGAGGGCATAACCCACTAAATTCCCAAGCTAACCGGCGTTAAGGAAAGGGTGATGATTAACACGGTGGGTCAGGATGACTTCACATACTTACCCATAAACATGCCATCTGAGGCCAAACACAGAGGAGAGCCCCAGGAACGAGAACCCCCAGTCTGGCTGTGCTCCTACTTTTTCACTGTACAGAAGGAAACGGAGCATCCCCTCGTCATCTGGGAAGGGGGCTCTCAGAGGGGGGCTCTGCACCGCCAGCACTGCCGGTATGCTGGGGAGACATGCTGGCCTGGAGAGGGTGGGGGGCGGGACCTGTGCCCACTGGTTCTCCAGGTCCCCCTGTGTGTTCGTGTTGGACAACCAACCATCTGTGGAAACCAGGCCCCATTGGGAGCTCCTGCATTCTTGGACAGCTCCATCGTCCACCCCTCCGTCAGGGTGTCCCTATCACCTCCCTGAGCCGCAGCTCGCCTCCCCTCTCCCCGAGGGCCTCTCTGACCTCCCTAAAACCTCCTGCTTTGTGCCTGTTACTTGCTCAGTCAGATTAGGCCTGGCCCACTGCTGGCGGGTTCCTCATGCTGCCTCATGGCTGCAGGAGGCTTGCTCTCATCTCCACCGGCAGCTCTGCGACAACAGCCCTTGGGCGCTGCTGTCTACACCCGTGTTCCTGCCGCTGCTGGACCACATACGCTGGTTTCTCCAAGGGCTTCCTTAGGGGGCCCTTCTTAATTCACTTTTTTAATGAGACTCTCAATCTACTAGAGGTTTGCTTATATACTACTCTGTCAAAAAAATGCTGTTTGGGAAAAGACAAAGTCTGAGAGAAGAGGACAGGGTAAGGACCAGAAGAGGGGTGGCCCATGCTAATGCTCACCTGTGCACAAAGTTGCAGGTGCCGTCGATGGGGTCGACGATCCAGGTGGGGCTGGGGGTGAGCACACACTTGGCCCCGGCGGCTGCAGACTCTTCCGCAATGAACCTGTGGTAGGCAGGAGCTCGGCCTGAGAACACTCGCCTTGCACTCAGGACGGCGCCCCAGCCTGCCTCCGGTCCCATCAGAGACAAAGCAGATACAGCAGAGATTTCATTTTGGCTTCTCTGGGCCCAACAGAGACAGTCTGAAAGACCGTGTGCTCTTCCATCTGTCTGCTAGCCTACTTATCGGCCGGATTTGGAAAACACGAAGTGACACCGCCACGTAGGAGTTTGGGGAAAGCATCGGGGTGTGTGAGCGGGCCGGGGGACAAATACGAGACTGAAGAACACTGGGAAACAGACCTTACAACAGCAAGCTAAACTCTGCTCTAAGAAAGTCTGGGGGAGAAAAGGCAGGAGACAGATGCGAAAGAGCATGAGGAATGCCGGCCAGGGAGCAGGCCCAGGACTCGGGCTTTAGCTCTCTGCCCAGTAGTGCTGCGGCGGGGGCAGGACGGGGGCTGAAGCTGGACCCGAGGCACTGAATGTCACCTCCAGCTGACACCTCCCAGGTCTGTCCCTAGCCCGGCCACCTCTGAAGTGAAGACAGGGTGACAGATGTCGCCGCCCACCGTTTGGGCTCAACAGGAGCTGCCCTATGTCCTCAGAGGCCCCTTCCACCCTGGTATCTGGTCCAGGAGCCCCTCGGTGGGCACACCTTCTCCTTCATGCTCTGGTACCCGGCCTGCAGGAACACGGCCAGCCCAGGACTCGGGCTGTGTGCTGTCCTGCACCAGCCGGAATGGCCCCTGCTCCCTGTCCCCGCCTTTATAATTAGTCCTCTGTAGACAAGGCCCGTCAGAACCACCCTCTCTCACGCAGAGGCTATTTACCGTGAGGAACCCAAACAAGGAAAAATACATCCTGATCTAAAGCTTAGACAACAGGGCTCAGCATGCTTGGTCCGTGTCTCTACGTGTCACGTAACAAACTCAGCTCCACCAAGAGTGGACCTTTGCCCCGTGGGCTGCCTTGTCACCAGGCCTGGTCCACGGCAGGGGCTGAGCCAACACGTGCTCTGTGTGTGAATCCCAGGCCCTGGGGAGAACTTTCCAGCAGCTTCTCACGCTATGTCTATCCTGGAGAAAAAGGAGACCTGAAGACAATAGGTTTTTACAAAGCAGGGCAAATGAGTGAAAAACAAGGAATGCTCACTGTCCTCCTGCTGAAATCTGGTGTGTTAGTTGTGGTCATCAGGCAGCTGCTTAGCCCCTGAAGAGACCACAGCAGTCCCCTCCCGCTCGGCCTCTAGTCGCTCCTGGAAACCACTTTCTCCAGGGGAGCCGTGGGCCCTAAGACGTGGCAACGGCCAACCTGCAGAGGACACGGACGGACGTCATACTGTCGAAAGAAGCATGGAGCTGGAAACTCCTAACTGCTCTGCCCAATGCGATGCCAACGGGCTATGTGCGGCTGTTTCATTAAATAATTTAAATTAAAGGCAGTCTCAGAAAGTTAAGAAGTTCTTTACTCTTATTAAGTCGCATCTCAAGTGCTGTCCTCGTCTGCAACGCTAAGAGAGAAGAATGAGGGCGGCACGGTCTGATGTCCCTGTTCATCCCCCCAGCACTGTCACAGGCCCCAGAACTCGTCTGGGACCACCCTTTCCGTTTCGTGGATTATAAAAGTCATGCCCTCCATGCGCACACTGAGTCATCTTCCCCCTCTCTCTGATAAAGGATCTGAAATTGGTCTGGTATGCGAGGAGAGAATATGTATCATTCTCAAGTCATCACCTGTTTCCACCTCCCCCCAGCTACCACCCCCTGGACAAACCCCCACAGGAGAGGCAGAGGGGCCTGGGAGAGCCATCCCCTAAAAACTGGCTGCAGGGCAGAGAAAGCTCAAGTGAGCAGCCTATGCCTGGAAGCTTACAATCTAGAGATGCAGGGGACACTAGTCCCTCACTTTTGTTTGCTCCTGGCCCCCTCCCCCTGCTGAGAACTGCGTCCCTACCACCGTCACGCCTCTCCGTGGGGTTTTGGGTCATTTGGATCATGTGATCCAGGCAGGCAGGTCTAGATGGCGGACAGGGTGTGATGAAGGATCGGAGGAGCCGAGGGTGCAGGGTGCAGCCAGACAGGGACTCCTGACACAGCAGGGAGGCAGGCGGTGTGTGCACAGGATCGCTGGTGGTTACGTGGCATGAGCTCTGCCAGGTTTTCTTAGCCAAAGACTTAAGGAATTACACCTCTTTTCAATGTCTTCTTCCATAGCTAAATGATTATCCTTCCATGCAATGGCTTGTGATCATGTTCCAGGGAAAAGGGTCCACACCCTAAAACCCCACACCTGTAGGGATCAAGGGCCTAATCTCAAATTGGGTACAAGGTCGATAAAGCAGAGAGAGGACTTACTAGTAGGTCAAGATAGAAATGGAAGTGACTCACATCCAAAGATAAATTCCTAGGAACGGAGAAAAAGTGTGGCAATTTCTTCCTTTTTAAACTTGCCTCAAGTGGAAAGCTGGTGCCTAGTAGTGCTGTGGGGGTCTCCTGGGGAGGAAGAGGGGAGAGCGCCTCTGCAGGGCTGGCAGCGAACGTGCATGTTGGAGAGCAAGGCCCGGGGGGCTTCCCGGGACACGGAGGGCCAGGAGGGCTGCTGGGTCACCAGCAGAGCAGGTGGGAGGGACAGGGTCTACGGGGCCACCAAGCAGCACGCCTGAAGGAGGGCCCACGATGCTCCTAGTGACAGGGCTTTTGTTCTGCACAGCATTTCTGGGAGGAAGCACTCCAAGGAACCACACTGAGCTGGCCTTTCCCAGCAGTGGATTCATGCCCCAGAGTTCTCCTCGTCTCTACTCAGCTGTCCAAATCAATGGAGGGAGGAGGGTCCGTCCCCTCACTATTTGCTTCGCACCTGTCGGTGGCACTTTGGGACAGGGCCTTAGACTGTGTCCTCTCCTCTGAGGCACCAAAAATACCTCCCTGGTATGTGAGGACGGATGTAATCTATTCACGGAAACCTGATTGTCTTCATGTGGGAAGCAGAGAGAACATTCTTCAGCTCTCTGCCGAGGGAGTGGGGACATCCACTTGGGCAGATGGAGGTGTGAAATAACAGAGACTTGAATTAAGAGCATTGGAACAGCCACATAAAATCCATAAGACAAAGAGAAAAAAACAACCCGTGTGCCTAAATTTAGGGAGCTTAAGGGTCTTTTCATAAGCCTATCTAGCATCTGAGAGGAAAGCAGCAACCGGGGTCAGGCCCACAGCTTGGTAACAAGTTAGAACGATATCCTGTTGCATAATTTAACTACTTTTTTTTCTTATAGTCCTAACAAACCCTTATAATTTTGACGGCCAGGTGCATCTAGGCCTTTGTTCCCTGGCTAGTTTGTTTACTCTGTGACAAGGTCAGGGTCACCCTTCAGTTCACCAGGGAGCCACTAATGCTCCTCGGCCTGGCCAGCATCACTGCAGGCTCTGCGGCCCGATGACATGACTGCCCACCGCGGAACACAGTGGGAAAGTGGTGGAAAGCAGGTGTTTAGCCGGTGGTGGCTGGGAACAGAGTTTTTTCCAAGCCCAGGGCACCCAGGGCACGCCACAGGGCCTGGGAGTCATCTCAGTGGACGAGGCCGCGTCCTGCCGAGGGGAGCCCAGACCGGGACGGGGCCGCTGGGTGCACGGGGCAGCCCCAGCTGCTCTCCTCCCTCAGCCTGCGCCAGCCCAGACAAAAGGGACACGACAGGGTGTCTATAAATAAGTTGGGTGATGCTACTGAATGTTCCCAAAGTTGCAGAACTTGGATGTGACCCAAAGTCATCAAGTAAAAACAGACGGAGGCACCGCACAGAGGCAGGCCTGGACGGAGACCGGGCTAATGTGGTCAACGCCAACGCTGTGCTTTCACCGCCAAGCTTGACCTGCTGGTTTCCTTTCTGTTGTGACCACCGTACGATGACCATGGCTGGGTGCCTCGGTCCTGGGCGAGGAGCCCGAGACCCTGAGAACCGCTGATTCTCCACGGTCGCGGGCAGTAGCAAGCTTAAACTTTACAGTTCCCTGTCTTCCAGGTTGGGGACCCAGACTTTGGATTTCACAAATGAGTACAATAAAATAATAAACCAGGGGGAGCCTATACCAGATCGTTTCTTTTTTATTAAAAACAAAACAGTTGCAGGGCACCTGGGTGGCTCAGTGGGTTAAGCCTCTGCCTTCGGCTCAGGTCATGATCTCAGGATCCTGGATCGAGTCCCATATCGGGCTCTCTGCTCAGTGGGGAGCCTGCTTCCCCCACACCCCACCTGCCTCTCTGCCTGCCTATGATCTCTCTCTGTGTCAAGTAAATGAATAAAACCTTTAAAAAAAATAAAAAATAAAATAAAAAATAAAACCGTTGTATCTTTAATAGTTTCATAAAGGACTAAAAAGGGGACCAGCTTAAGCTCAGAATAACAGGGACTCCTTCGTAAAACAGGGTGACAGGCCACTTTGCGCCAACTCACTGTTTAAGAGCTATATTTAAATACTCTAAATGCAAAAAAGTTACAATATGCTATTTTACTATGTGTATTCAATGTTTTCTCATTGCAAATTTATCATGTTGTCTATGATCTAAAATACAATTAAATGCCCCCAAATTCTTTTGGATCCTAGTCGTTGACAAAAATAAAAAAAATCCCACTCCATACGTGGCATGAACATGCTGAGAAATGATCTCATCTACCTGAGTTTTCTAGGCCAACCAAGCAGAGTAGAAGCAGGACATCCAGCTTCCTGAGTTTTGGTGTTGCCCTTAGAGCTGAGAAGCAAGCGGCAAAGAGGCAGAGGTGACCGTGGGGCGGTCCCATCCCATCCCTCCCGGCCTGGCCAGCACGCGCTGGAGGCAGTGTGGGAACCACTGCTCTAGATCACAGCTTCCTGGGCTGCTGGGTATCTGCCTCTTCCAGCGCTTTTTCAGACATGGAGGCCTGGCACTGGCAGGTTGGAGAAGCCCAGGTGGGCCTGGCTCACAGCCTAGGAGGGTCCGCTGCTCCCAGTCAATGGTTTTCCAAAGGGCCTTCGGAGTTGGGCGATCGATCCCCTGGTAACCCTGGGCTGTAGGGTAGGGCCGGGGTGCTGGGAGAGCTGGCAGGGTCTGGGGGGGCGGGGACGATCACTCGTACAACATAGACTTTATCCTGGGATGTGCCGAACGAATATTTGAATACACCTTGAACAAATGGAATCCATGCCCCATAAGGACACAAGAGCCCCAGACGACGTGGTAACTCCTGCCATCACATACAACACGGAGGTAATTTCAGAATTCTGGTTCTCAGGAGGAATCTAACTGAAACCTGCCGAAGACCGATAAATGTCTGGTCTCGCGGTGACCTCCGGGCCTTCACCAGGACCCCCCAGAGCTGTCCCAGCGGTCACCTCTGCCACGGCCACCTGGGCCAAGACCACAGAAACCTCAAGGACCAACAGCTGCTCAACCAGAAACGGCGCTGGTGGCTACTCTGGCATTTCTCCTCTCAAAGAATAAAAGCACTCTACAGAATTCTTTTGACATTACCATTTAACGTGCATTTCACAACGTTAAAGACTCATAAACATTTTAGAGCGTGTAAATATTATAGCAGATGTCAGGAACATCTGACTGGACACCGAATAAGGAAGTAGGAAATAATAGCAGTTTACACACAAAGTTGTCAACAAAACAAAAAGGACCCACTGGCAGAGAGAATTTCGAAGGGAGGGCTGGTGACCCTGAGATGACCTTACCAGTTAGGAGGAAACCACAGGGGGAAAGGAGGTATGTTTGAACGCTGGCTTGTCCCTCCTTTCACTTAATCATTCACAGGGAAGAAGTCCATTGTGCCCACCCTGTGCCAGACGGATGCCGAGGGGGCCGCCCTCTGTGTCTCTGCTGCGTAAGCCCATCACACATAGAACTCCTGGGACCTTACCGCCATCAGTGATCCATACCCAGAAATCCAAGAGCTCCTACTCCACCCTCCCCTGTGAGGAGAGGGGGCCCTCCCGTCAGAGACAGTGGTTTTCCAACTCTCTCCTCCTGCACAGCTGCAGGGGTGAGGGAGGGCCTGAGGACCCCCTGGGCCCTTGCCCAGAGCTCAAGGGGTATCTTCCCCTGAGGTCTAGGGTTCCCTTGGAACTAGAAGCAAAATGCTGCGTACGTATTTTAATTTTCCTGAGGAAAAGACTAATGGTTTGCATTGGATTCTCTTAACCCCCAAAGGGTTAAGAACTTCTGCTCTAGAGAAGAAGGTGGAGTCCTCATCAGGGCCTTCAAGGGTGGAGAAGGGCCTTCCCCGGAGCATAAGCTGGCCCGACAGGGGAGAACGCGGCCCTGAGAGCCAGCATGGGCACCGACCGGTGTGGGCCCGGGGCCGCATCCGTCCTGGACCGTCTGCATGGCGACCACGCAGACCCAGGCCGGGAACATTACTTGCTCTAAGTCCCACCACAGCTACGTCCAGCAGCTTGGCAGAGGGGAGCGGAGCACGTCCCCTGAGCGTGTTAGAGAAGTGGAGGCTCTTCGGCGTCTGTAAGGTGACAGACGGACGTGAGCACTGCCAGGGTGACAGGAAGAGGAAGGAGGACATTACGTTCACCGTGCGATCACAGTATGGGGGGCAGACCGTGAGGCCCCCCGTGCCCAGCGGCATGGCGCCCCGAGTCGGACGCCCGAGGAACACACCTACCTGTGTGAAGGAAACCTTTTCTGCAGCTCAGAAATGATCAACCCTTCCACGAGGTGGTCTGTTTCTGTCACGAGGTCAGCAGCTGATGTTTTTGTGGAGACACGTTTTTCCTCAGAAAGGGCTTTTTTGATGATCTGAAATAACGTACAGAAAAGTCCAGGAGGTAGTGAAACGGATGAGCACCCCAGTCCCCCCCTGCCCCTCACACAAAGGCGCCCTTGCCTTCTGGGCACCGAGCAACGGAGCGGGTGGCAGGCATGGGGCTGAGGGCCACGGGGGCTGGTATCACACCCGAGAGCTTTCGTCGGGGCGTCCAGTGAGCGTACCTACCCGCTACCCCTTCACCAGAAAGATGGGCTCACTACTGAAGCCAGCCTGTCCTACCTGGGGAGCAATTCTCTGAAGGAAAAAGAAAAAAAGAGCAGGAAGCTTCATCCATGGGATGATGTGACTGACACATCTTTGCCCCCAAGAGTCCCAAGAACTTGATTTCACTAGAAAAACGTATTTTGGGGGCACCTGGGTGGCTCAGCACTTAGGCATCTGCCTTCAGCTCAGGTCATGATCCCAGAATCCAGGGATCGAGGCTCTGTATCGGGCTCCCTGCTCGTTGGGAAGCCTGCTTCTCCCTCTCTCACTCCCCCTGTTTGTGTTTCCTCTCTGGCTGTGTTTCTCTCTGATAGATAGATGATAGATAGATAGATAGACAGACAGACAGACAGATAGATAAAATCTAAAAAAGAAAAGAAAAAACGTATTTTCCCTAATTCATTTTATGCATCACATGGAGTAGATCATAGGCTCCTGAATCCAGATTATAAATGTTCTACCGGGGAGACCTGAGAGACATGAAGAGGTCCTTCACCAGCAGGAAGGCATGCTCTCTCTCCCTGCCGCTCTGCTCAGGGCAACACCACCGGCCAAGGGCAGACGCACCCAGCAGCTGGCTCTGGTGCCAGGACCTCGCTGACCCCCAGGGTCTGGGCTCACAGGCAGACTACCTGGTCCAAACCTGCTGTGGCCAAATACAGAGGCGAGGCCTCCTGGTGCCTCTGGCCCGGCCCGATCCCGCTCCAGGAACCTCGGGAGGCCCAAACAGGAAGCCAGGTGCAGTGATTAATCAGTCACAGGACACTTTGGGAAGGACGAGGTCTGCTCCGTGAAATAAAAAGCATTCCTTCTCCAGCCCAGGCCTTTCTTTTCCATTTCTGTCTGTTGTAACAACTCAGTGTCTTCCTCTGCTGATGGCAAAGTTGGGACACCTAAAAATGACATCAGACCTTTCCTTCAACACTGGCTACCACCCCAAGATCCTGCATTTCTTTCCATAGCACCATCAATCACTCTGCTACCCAGACTCCACATCCTTTGCCTACCATGAGACTTATCCCTCTGCCCGAGGTCATGTTTCCCGAGGGCCTGCTTCATGTCCAACCTGTGCGGGTGCTAGCGGTGCCGAAGAGGACGGCAGGAGATGACCCCCAAGTCTGCAGAGAGGAGGAGGGCTGCATGTGGAATCTTTTAAAATTTACTTCAAAGATTTTTTTCTTTATTTAATTGACAGAGAGACACAGCGAGAGGGAACACAAGCAGAGGGAGCGGGAGAGCGAGAAGCACGCTTCCTGCTGAGCAGGGAGCCTGATGCGGGGCTCGATTCCAAGACCCTGGGATTGGGAACTGAGCCGAAGGTAGACGCTTAGCGACTGAGCCACCCAGGTGCCCCTGCATGTGGAATCTTAAAGAATAAGCAGGACACCCCAAGACATGAGTGATCCCTACTTTTTATGCCCCCCTCCTAGTAACAGCCCCAACAAAGCTGAGTCTGGATGGGTTTCCTTCCCTTTTTCATCTTGGTTGCAAACAGATACATGGTACAGAAAATCTCAAGTGGAATTTTGCAAATAATGCAAAAGACAAAGCATATAAGCGCTCATGCACAATCCATGAACATTTCTGTGCCAGTCCCCGGACTGTCTGCCACTTGGGGTCTTCCTGGCCCTTCTGCTTGCAACATCCTACTTCACACTGTCAGGGAATCTCCTTACAACGTCAATTTGCACACTGTTAAGTTCCCACCACACCAATCTCCACAGGTTCCTTGTTTATAAATTTGAAACTCCTCAAATCTAACTCATTTAGCACTGCCTTGTCCTCCAGGGATCCCTAAATATTGGGCTAGTCCAGACCTCCTACCTATAGGTCATTTGGCAGCGAGCTTCATTCTGTATGGCAACTCAGTGCGGTGAGTAGGCAGGCGTGCGTGTGTGCTTTATGCATGTGCTATGTGTGTGTGTGGACCGTACACTTGTTCTGTGTGGTATGTGTGTGCATGTGATGGGTGTGTGCTCCCGTGTGTGTGGGGAGGAGTGAAGGGAGTGTGTATGGTTGTGTGTGGGTGTGCATGCATACGGTTAGAGGGAAGGAGAGAGGAAGACCAGAGGACATGCCACCAGTTTCTCAAACTTCTGTGCATGGGTCACCTGAGGTCTTGCTGAAGTGAAAACTGGTCAAGTAGGTGCGGGGTCTGGGCCCTGACATTTGCATTTCGGACAAGTTCCGTGGGGACACCGACTCCGGGGGCCACGCTGGAGTAGTTGGCCTGAGAGCAGGCTCTCTCAAACACCAGAAAGAGGAAGGGTCCTCAGGGGGCTGGGATGTTCTGACCCGGGTGCCACACACGAGTCCCAGGACCCCACCCTGAAGGGACACGGGCTTCATGTTACACTTGCCCCTCTCCGCACGTGTCGTGAGCATTCACACAGTTCAACGCTGGGATTCCAGCCACGCACCGTGCAGTCTCCGGAGTGAAGGCAGACCAATTTTTAAACATACGTCAGCTCCTATCACGTTAATGCTTAGAGCTGCCCAATGGCTGCCATGGCTTCCAGACCTACAAATCTCACCCCCACAGGCCACCCCCATGCTCACCATCCTTCTGCCACTCTGGTTTCCTAGCTGGTCCTCACCAAATTTCTTTCTGTCCCGGGGACTTTGTATTTTCTGGTCTATCCAGAACTTCGTGCCATCTGAAATTATCCTGATTGTCCCTTTGTTGACGGCATGTCTCCCCAGGAGAGCAGGTTCCCTGCCATACCCCTTGCCTCTGGAACCGTACCTGGCGCAGAGCAGGTGCACAGAATTCTTTGAATCATGAAGAAAATACACATCAGATTGCCTGAATAGATTCTGCGCATTTTTTTCCAGCCGGACCATTACTCACTCTTTGGATGAACACTGACCACCTGGTCTCTTTGTTTTGTTTCACTGTGGGCTTTGGCAACCCGATGAGAAAGTTAAGATGTGCTTGGAGTCCCCTCCTCCAGCCTCCATCCACCGGCCCCACCCCTTGGAGCCCGCGGGAACCTGCTTTAGGACACCCGTGGCCACTCACCACACAGCAGCCAGAAGGGCTTGCTAAGCATCTGATCTTAATTACGGTTCTCCCCTGCAGAACGCACTTCATGGCTCCCCTTGCACTCTAAAGATACAGAACCCCAAAGGTGGCATAACCACAGCTTCCTGAGAGTTGATCTCTCACAGAGAGATCTGATCCCAAATAGCCAGGATGCTCTTCTTTCTTTCACAGACAGGAGCCCCCGGTTTAGCAAGGCTCAACAGTCCACATGCCTCTGCATCTTGTGCAAGGAGGCGTGGCCCTGTGCTCGACCCAAGAGGAGGTAAAGGGAAGAAATGCGTGCGACTTCTGAGTCACACCCTCAAAAGGCCACTGTTTGCACACTACTCCCTCCCTGTCCTTTTCCCCTTTGCCACCAGCAGGGATGTGGCTGTGGTGAGAGGTCAGCTTTGGTCACATGGGAAGAGAGCACTTCCTTAAAGCAACAAGCGACAAGGAACCTGGGTCCCTGAGCAGGGCCCCCATTCTCCAGACATTTAACTGGGCTGCCCCGGGAAAGAGCAAGAAACCTGGCCTGCTTCTGTCACTGGTCTGTAAAGGAAGCCGAACCAGCAACCTAACAAATGAGCCTCCCCTGTCTCTGCATTCTCTTGTCCCTCCCCTCCTTGCTCCGTGACCGCTGTACTCTAGCCAAAGTAATCATTCACCCTCAAGCCTCCCCCTCACCCCCAGAACCTCCAGCCTTCCTCTGGCCTCTGTGTTCTCTTTGGGACTCAGACATCACCTCCTCAATGACCAGTCTCCAGCCTCTGCAAGCAGAGGGACCTCGGCCCTCCAAGCCTGCCGCTAGGGCACTTGTGCAAACCACACAGCTGGCCCCTGGGGATTCGGGGCCACGCGGGCGAAGGAGCCCCGTCCGTCCTGTCTCTGTATCCACCTCCCACAGGTAGGTTTTGCACTCTATGCACGGTCAGGTCTTGGGGGACATCCGAATGAAGATTTCTTGGCTGCCACCCTCTGGGCTCCTAGGTAACTCAAGTTCAAGCAGGACGCCTTTTCAGCAAACGTTCTTGGGAAGCTGTATCTAAGGGCCCTGGTATGGATGCATTTGGCCTTCCAGATCCAGAAATACCCGACTCTGGTGTGTTGAGAACCTGTGTGCGCAGTCTGGGGAAGGTCTGACGGTACCTGGGCACACTCCTCGGAGGACCCATGCCCCTCACGACAAATCACCCTGAGGGGAGATTTGTGGATTCAGGAGGAGAGTGGCGAAATTATGTGCTTTTTCAAAATGTTTCTTGTCTGTGTCTCTTAATGTTTACTATTCCTGTGCTATGGTCCTTTCGCTGTGGGCACGGTCACAAGCAAAGCCATGGAGCCTGCACACCCCGTGTCCCAGCAGCAGGGCAGGCCCCACCGCCGTCCCTGTTCCCGGGCACCCAGCAGTGGGGTGCTGTGGCCAGCCTCTCTCTCACCTGCTCTGCTGCTTCAGGCCCTGGATCCCACCCACCGGGACACCTTAACTCCTCCCTCTCATCCGCTGACACGCCCAGATATGCAGATCGCATTTCTGAAGGTTTTCCGAAACCTAACTCCGCTAACCCCCTCCCGTGGCCTGCCCTCAGCTGCCCAGTCGCTCAGCCTCCAAACCTCCTTCAGTCTTGCTCCTTTGAAGCGCTGTCCACCCCGAGCACAGCAGCCTCTCCGGAGAGCCAGACCCTGTGTCTTGTGGGGTCCCCACGGGGACGGCAGGCCCACATCCCGCAGGTGAGGGCCTCTGTGGCCAGCCTGGGTGGCACTCGTGCCCCTCGCCACACTTGGTCACTCTCTCTGTTCTCCCTTCCCCAACTTTGCCTTTGGACAGGGAGTTCCTTCCTCCTGCAAGGGCACACCTCGTTTGTTTGTCCTTGGGGACCCTGCTGCCGCCTGTGGGGGGGCCCTCCGCCCACTCGCCCTGGGTGAGGCCCTTCCTCCTGGCTCAGGGGTTCCGGCAGCACCAGGCACGTCTCAGTTACGTCTCAGTTACGGCACACACCCATCACTACACACCCATCACCGTCAGGCATCGCCCAGTCTCTCCCACCGGATGCTCCGGAGGGCGGGAGCGCTGCCTCCCAGCAGAGCAGCTCCAGGACCCAGCCCTCCCCCACTAAGCAGGCCCTGCCTGGCCTCCCAGGCTCCAGGCCCTGCAAGGCAGAGTGGGGGGAAGCTCTGGGTAAACCGGTCTCTTCTCAGTTGCCCAGGACTCCAACTCTTCCAGCTCTTTGGGGAGGAAATGCAGTTCCTACGTGGACCCATTTCACAGCATCACTAGGGAGCAGAGGACACCTCCCACCCCCACTTTAGAATCACACCAATCTGAATTCCACCTGGAAGACCACGGTGAGGGCAGGAGGGTGGGATCTCTGAGCTTCCTGGAGCCCTAGTTCCCTGTCTGTAGAACACTCACACCTCAGACACTGGGTGGTTGCAAGAATTAAAGGAGTCCTGGGTGCCTGGGTGGCTCAGTGGGTTAAAGCCTCTGCCTTCGGCTCAGGTCATGATCTCAGGGTCCTGGGATCGAGGCCCACAGGAGCCTGCTTCCTCTTCTCTCTCTGCCTGCCTCTCTGCCTACTTGCGATTTCTGCCCCCGGCAAATAAATAAATAAATAAGTCTTTTTTAAAAAAAGAAAAGTCTGATTCATAAATGCTCCTATCCTGCAGGGAACAGCAGTGAGAGAGTGTCGTAATGTTTTCAGCCCAGCCTCATGCCACTGGCCCATCTGCAGGGGGCTGCCAGGACAGGTCCCCGCCTCAGCCCTGTACCACAGCTATTTTTGTTCCCAGAAATCATAAATATTCTCATTCTGCCAGCAGTAAGTCAGTGGATGCTGTTTTTTAATTAATGTTTTGCAGCTCGTCGCTAACGAAGCATGCGCTCCGCAGACCTCCCGGCCTGGGTCTGTCCCGGCAGAGAACATTCGGCTAATGTGTAACACAGAAAGCACGGGCTTTCAGTCCTGACGCTGGCCAGGGTTCCAAATCTAAAAGCAGGGACACCACCTGCTTCAGTGTCAGCGGTGTCACTCGGGGGCCGGTCCCGATGCCTCCTTCTTGTCTCTATGCGATCTTGGTTCTGTGTTCCTGTCCCCAAGTCTGCCGTATAGTCAGTTTCCCAGACCCCAGAGCAACCCATGTGTGCCCCAGAGCCCAGGGAACAGCTCGCCTAGAGAACTCTGCCCAAAGCGGGGCTTCTGAGAGGCTGCAGGTCTTTCTGCTGCTGGACGGGGAAAACATGGCCACCAGGGGTGGGGGGGTGGGGGTTAGTCCTGACAGCGCTGACTGGACCGCTCAGGTTCTAGACAGATTCGAGTGTGAGGTGATGGCTCATCTGTGTCGACTTGACTGGGCCATGGTCATCTGGGTTTTTCGGCAAGGATGTTTTTGGATGAGATGAGCACTTTCACCAGGCAAACAGCCTGCCCTCTGTCATATAGGTGGGCCTCGTCCAATCAGTGGAAGGCCTGAACAGAGGGAAAAGCCCGATTCTTCTAAGAAAGAACTCCAGCAGACTCTGGCTGACTTCATCAGCAACATCAGCTCTTCCTGCCTGCGGCTCGGGAGCAGGTCACTGGCTCTCTGTGGGTCTCCAGCCTGCCGCCCACCAGAACCCGCTGGCCTCTGGTTGGTTCTGTTTCTGGAAAACCCTAATAGGCAGGACAATCAGCAAAACCTACAACGTGAATTCCACATGGCTATCGTGTGGCGTGGGGGTCAGCAGTTAACATCTGCTAATACCTCACAAATGAACTTTAATCACAGGAAAGAGGAGGAGTTGGTTAAAGCAGAGGTGGGCCAGGGACACCAGGCTCCCTGGGCTCCCAGGCTAGCGAGTCTCAAAGCTCTCCAGTATCACTGCCTCCCTCCTCAGCTTCATGCCTAGGTTTCCTCCAACTTGCCACCTCTACTGTCTAAACCCCTGTCACCCCTCCCCCCGTCTTGCTTGCACCCCAGCCTCCGAACCAGCCCGACCAGGCACCCACGCTCACCCACACCTCAGTGGCCTTTTCCGACCCTCTGCACCTCAGGCCATTCCTTACAAGTGTCCAGGATCTCAGCCTGGGCCCTGCCAGCAGGGGCCGCCCGCAGCACCCCCGCGCCCACAGCCCCATGGCCGGGTCTCCCCCCTGCAGGCACTCACAGCTCCTGCGGGCTCACTCTGTCCCAGCACCACTGCAAACGCCGTTCCAAGCAGTTCACGCACGCCGACGAACAAACCCTCCCAGTAACTCTGACACAGTAATAATTATCTTCCCAGGTTCAAGATGAGGAAACTGAGGTACAAAGAAAGGAGGAAAGCTGTCCGTGGCCACAGCTGTACGTGCAGGAAAAGGGACTGCACAGCACGAGCTCCCAATCTGCTATTGATGACCGGAGCTGGCCCCCCAGGGATCCCCTCGTCTCTGTCCGGTGTGGAGCTCTGACGCAATGGAATCCACCTGCTGCCTAGGCAGAAACCCACAGGCTCTGCACAGCGAGGTCTCCGTCACCTCACAATTCATGGCCAAGGCCACCCACCACCATGGAGACTCACCTTGGTCAGTCGGAGCAGGACACGACCCCCCTGAGGGCCTCCGGCCTCCTTGTGCCCCCCCAAACCTTGCCCACCCACTGGCCTGACTCTCCTCTTCCAACTCAAGCTTTAGCCAAGGTGTCCTCCTTGCCGTTCCCAAGTGCCACACTTGGCTTTCTCCCCTTGGGGTGTCCCTCTTTCTCTGCCCTGAACCCCTTACCTCCCCCATACCCTCCCCAAGCCTGCCACCCAACTTCTCTAGTGAATCCTGCCTTTCCTTTTAAAGTTGCAGTACAGGTATGTCTCCTTTCAGGAAGCTGTCCCATCTTCCAGGCTTGGGAAGACGGCCACCACGGCCATCCTGCGTGCGACGGTGACATCCGTTGAGGCCTCTGTCCCGGGAGGCCTGGGGTGGGGAAGGGGGTGGGGGCTGAGACACGGAGGAGCTTGTAGGCAAAAGTCCCCTTCCCCTGATGGTCCTATTTTAGATAACTACGGTATACTATCAAATGTTAAAAACTGATATTAGTAAAATGGGTGTTGTAGCCAGACCCTTTCACCGCATGTTAATTCATGGGACCACCGCCCAATCAAGACGCAGAACCACCCCACCAGCACGAAGATCTCCTTCCCGTTACCCCTTGGAGTCACACTCCTCACCCTGCCCCTTCCCCACGTGATCCCCCATCACTGACAACCACTACTTTCTTTTCTTTTCCATCTTTATGATTTTGTTGTCTGGGGGAAAGCTACATGAATGGAACCATGCATTACTTGGCCTTTTGAAACTTGAGTTTTTTCACTCAGAGACCCACCCAAGTTGTTGGGTGTATCAATAGTTCATCCTTTTTTGTTCTTATGTAATATACTATGATGTGGAAATACAACCATCAGGAGAACCGGGATGAAATCTGAAATTAGACCCCTCTGTACTACCTCTGCAATTACCTGTGAATTTATAATTATTTTACTATTAAAAGTTTTCTTTAAAAGTTCCTTGAGGGGGAAATCCCCCTTTCCTTTCCACACCTCAGGGTCTCAGCGCTGAGCTCCTCCAGCCAGCCCCCCAGGCCTAGGGCCAGGGCCCGGGAGGGAGAGTCGAGAGTTGGGTGGGTGGGCGGGGCTGGAACTCACCAGCATCGGTTCCGTGTGGGAGCGGTAAGATGTCAGCCTACTCTCCCCTGGGCCCTGAAGACGGTTATCCCCACTACGGAGCGCCCGTTTGGGCTGGCAAGTATCTCTGGGCCACAGAGGCTGACTCCCCTCCATGCGGGAGTGACGCCAGCCTCTGCTTCCCTTCCTCTAGTAAGATGGGGCATTTCATGGGCTCCCCCCCCCCAAGGGCCCACGCAAATGCCTCTGAAACAAGCTCCCGTTAGCACAGTGGGCAGAAGAAACAAGCCTCTTCCCCTCCCACAGCACGCGAGGAAGATGGCCGGCTGGCGCCAAACACAGGGTCAGGGAGGGATGGGCTCTGGACACCTGGACCACATGCGCCCCTAAAAGGGCAGCTGCTCCTCTGAGCCCACCAGTTGTCTCTCGGGAGCTCTGTCTTGGTTGACATTTCAAATACTGGCAAAAGTCTAGCTGTGTTTCTTTCTGTCAAATAAATAAATAAAATCTCTAAAAAAAAAAAAGTTTTACAGTTGTAAGGTGCAGACTGACCCCCACCCTGTGGGGCCAGGCAGAAGCCGGGGGTGGGTACCGGGGCACAAAATGCTCCCTGGGGCCAGGGGACGTGAGGGAGTGAAGCTGGGCAGTGGGGAGAATCTCCACCCACTACTTCCCTTCCTCCAGCGGCCGGCACACTGAGCCCCGGAGGCGGGACAGGAGCAGGGAGTCTCTTCTGAAAGAAATGAGTGACCCCTCCACGTACTGACATCCAGAAATCTCCCAGAGAACATCCTGGAGCTTGACTTGGGATCATCCTAAGGTGGAGTCCGTGGGTGGAAGAACCTGACCTGGTCATGGGCTCCCCAAAGGGCATCTCCACCCTCAACCTCTCCCCTGACCTCTGCACGCAAACGCAGCACCCCCCCTTAGAAATCCGCCGGCAACGCAAGCCTGACATGCTCCACACACACTTGACGTCCACCTCCAAACCTGTTCCTCTTGCTGTCTCCCCACTCTGGGAGACGACAGCAAATCCATTCAACCAGTTTTGCAGGCCCAAGCCCTTGAAGGCATCCCTGCCCGGCTCCCCTACACACTCTGCCTCTGCCTCCGCTCCAACAGCAGGCGCAACGCCCACCCCCATCTCCGCACCCCCACACTCCCAGGCCCCCCCCGTTCCCCTCCAGCCTCCACTCCAACAGCCACAGCAAACCCACCCCATCTCCACACCCCCACACTCCCATTCCCCCCCCCCGTTCCCCTC
>PITA01008465.1:0-26509 GCA_004023965.1 Spilogale gracilis | reverse complement strand
ACAGCTTCCTGTCAGATATCCCATCCTGGTCCCCCCTGGAGTTGCAGGGCCCCACAGAGCAGCCAGGGCGGGCTCCCTACTGCCCTGTAGGGCCCCGGACAGGACTGCCCAGAACTTTAGGATCACACTCAGAATAAAGGTCCAGGCCTTTCCAGAGTTACTCACCAAGCGTTTAACAACAAAATACCACCTCAAACTCATCCGAATGGCTACAGTGGAAAAGACAGACAATACAAGTGGTATCCAAGACGTGGAGCAAGGGGGTCCCAACCCGTGCTGGGAAGCGTGGAAATTGGTACATCCACGAGAAAACTACCTGACAGAACTTCACACCTGATGACACAGCAATAACTTCACTCCTGTTATTAAAATATCACCAGCAGAAATGCATACAGACATAACCAAAAGACACACGCAGCAATGTTTACAACACTATCCACAATAACTCCAAGCTGGCCATCATCCAAAATTTCCTCAAGAGCTGAGTAAACAGTCATTTATTCCCATAACAAAATACAGCAGTAGTTCTCAATGTGCCGTCTGCAGGCCAGAAGCGTCTTGGAAGAAATGCTAATTCTTGGGCCCGTTCCTCACCCAGTGGGTCAGAAACTCTGGGGATGGGGCTGAGTCTGCCTTAAGAAGCCTTCTAGGTGCTTCTGATGCATGTGAACGGTGGAGCACCCCTTCTCCACAGCAATGAACCTGATGAGTTTGACCACACTGAGGAGATCATTAAAAAATCTGTTGGGAAGTCTGGAAGATGATGGTTGGGAGGTACGCCGAGAGCTAAGCAAATGAAAACAAAACAAAACAAAACTTTTTTTTTTTAAAGGGATATACAAGTTGCCTCAGAAAGAAAACATGTAAAACAACTGGAGACGCGGCTCGACCAGGAGTTAGGGCTGCGTGGTCATCAGAATGTGAGCACGGACCATGACAGACCCAATCACGTAATGCAGCCGCACGACATGATAAACACAGTGTCCAAACCAGATGACTCAAGAACGGGCAGTGGAAGCCTGTGATTTGGAAGGCAGGTGTAATATCAGAAAACAGAAAACAGTGACGTCTGGGGAGCTGCACGGGGCTGTTCTCACGGCCCTCTCGGGACTGGTCCACTGATCGTTTCCTGTGTTGAATAACTGATAGAAATTAAAATCCCAAATCAAAAACAACACTGCGGTGGCAAAGCCAGCCAGACGAGGGGCTTATGCTGGTCAGGGCCCACCTGCAGGTGCTCTCTGCCCTGGTGAGTCCCAGGTGGACAAGGAGCGTGACATTCAGAGCACACCGCGGGGAGATCACACCAACCAGACCAGGGCACGAAGCTGGGAAGAAGCACAGGAATGATGAGGAAGGTCCCATGGGAAGGGCCGTGAAGGGGAGGGCTGGGGAACAGAACCCCGGAGGGAGGGTACAGTTTTCAAGTAGCACAAGAAAGGCAGGAATATACAATGTGCGTTTTGAAAACACCAAGTTGGGCGCCTGGGTGGCTCAGTGAGTTAAGCCTCTGCCTTCCGCTCAGGTCATGATTTCAGGGTCCTGGGATCGAGCCCTGCATCAGGCTCTCTGCTCAGCAGGGAGCCTGCTTCCTCCTCTCTCTCTGCCTGCCTCTCTGCCTACTTGTGATCTCTCTCTGTGTCAAATAAATTTATAAAATCTTAAAAAAGAAAAGAAAAGAAAAAGAAAAAAAAGAAAAGAAAATGCCAAGTAGTTCGACCTGGCCAGCCAAAGCTCTGGTCCACGCAGGGGCTCCGGAGACAGGAGCCCGCCTTCCCAAGACTGGGCTTTGGGAA
This sequence comes from Spilogale gracilis, assembly GCA_004023965.1. NCBI lineage: Eukaryota > Metazoa > Chordata > Mammalia > Carnivora > Mephitidae > Spilogale > Spilogale gracilis. Next base: position 24,713 of record PITA01008465.1, on the reverse strand, counting down.
GCAGCAGCCGCGGGGCTCATGAGGCCAAGTGATGAACCTGGACGTCTGGGGTACTGCATGAGGGGCATCCTGGGCTTCTGCTCTCTTGTTTTGTCCTGAGGTTTTGTTACCACCGGTAAACAGAGATGAATCTACTGTGAAGTGAATGCTGCTGGGGCTCCGAGGCTCGGGCCCCCCTGAGGCTCTGCAAGGTCCCTAGCCTAGCATAGTGAACGCCTTTTCCAAGCGTGCAGAAGTCAGCTGTTCGAACTGCAGATGTAAGCACTGTCTCTCTCCACTAGGACTTCCACTGTAGTTTGTGTCAGGTGGCACCGGAGCGGGTCCTGGCATTTTTGGCTCTGGGCACGTGGAGTGGAGATGGAATTGACTTTGGGCTTGACGGGCGGTATCTGCGGGGCTTGCCGTCACACCTGTCTGTAAGTTATTATTAGCCATCCTGTGTAGGAATGGCTTCCAAAAATGCTTCTACTGTCCACCATGCCGACTGCCTTGGCCTGGGGACATAAAGGGCAGGGCCAGAGGAGCACGTGTGCATGAGCTGTGGCAACTGCCACATGGAATCAGGAAAGAAATAAGCAACCACATGGAACTAGAAGCCAGAAAATTCTTCCATCTCTTACAACTAACATATAACTGGGTGGCTAAGTCGTTAAGTGTCTGCCTTTGGCTCAGGTCATGATCCCAGAGTCCTGTGATCAAGCCCCACATTGGGCTCCCTGCTGGATAGGAAGCCTGCTTCTCCCTCCTTCACTCCCCCTGCTTGTGTTCCCTCTCTGGCTGTGTTTCTCTCTGTCAAATAGATAAATACAATCTTAAAAAAAAAAACAAAAACCTAAAACTAACACATAAAAGAAAATTGACAGGATTCTCTAATTTGATGGCAATCCTAAAAATCTATATAACCCTACCCAATAATAAATGTGAAGCCTAAACAAATTTTCCTAAACTATCAGTACTCAATTTTAATTGGTCATCCTACAGGAAAGCCTGAACTTATCTTTCTAGTGGCTCCATAGAAAATACCACAAAATCCTTGTCCTTCAAAGGCACAAAGGGCATGAGGGGGAAAATGTGAAAAAAGTCATTACAGAAGACTGAGAAGCCTTGTGGCCACAAGGCCACTGTAACTGGGCCAAAAATTCCTTTAGCTAAGGAGGATTCAGAAAAGGATCACCACTAACTACCTTTTCATCCCTCTCTGGGCTGTCCTCTGGACTAAAGGCCAGATTTTCTCCAATCAGCACCCCATTCCTGTGCGAACGTTATTAAGACAATCTGTCCCACTTTACACAGGTTGCAGTGACCTTGTGCGGCTTCTGTTTGTTCCAGCCATGGACCGTGCGGGCCGCTCTCCCCTCCACTGCCCGCCAGGCAGGAAGCATCGCATAATGTCCAAGAGGGAGCTCAGGACTCTGGGCTCCCTGACCGGACTCCTAATAGCAGAATCTTTATTTTACCCCTCCCCCACTCCCAAAAAAAGTTCTTTTGTTGTTGGCAGGTTGTGAAAACTTAAGATATCTCTTCATAAGACCCTTACAATTGTGCCTGCCATACTGCAAGTTCTATATAAGCATCTGCTCAAGAAAATAAATGTTTTAAAGACACTTGTTTCTTCAAGGATTGAAATTTGAAAAACCACAGAAACCCATAGCAATTCACCAGGGTTTACAGTGTAGTGTCAGAATCCTAAGCTGGTTTCTCCTTAAAGCCTCAAGGAAGAAGAGTTTTATGGTGGGACCTACAAGTTACTGAATATCCTGAAGATGCTCACTCTGGAAAGGAAGAGAGGGGCTTGAGAGGGAAGGAGGGGGAAAGCAAGTGCTCCCTGCACACAGTGGATCTGCTTTCCAGGAATAATGTTTGCCCTGCAGCTACAAACTTCCACATTCTAGCACTTAAGGTTTGGGGGCCTCCTTCTCCTATAGGAAGGAAAGGAGACCTAGCCATGGATGAAGTTTCACCACCCACCTTTCAAATCTTGCCTTCCTTACAGGCTGACTCTTGCATTTTTCAAACCACAGAAGGAGGGCCCTCCAACACAAGGATGTGTCTACTACGCAAGTGTTGACATTAACTTTTAAAGGGGATTAGAGGATTCACACCAAGGTAAAGCAATGTCCACCAAGCACGTGACAAATTCAGGGTTGGTAACAGTCTGACTCTAACACCTAGGAAAACCCAGCAGAGCATTTCCATAGTGCTAGACCTGAAAAAGAAATTGCTGTTGGCATATAAAGTCAATCTGCTCACACTGCTACTCTGTCCATCTTCACCCTCCAAATCACCAGGACACAATCATGCACCTTAACAAGGCAGGGGGAAGCCATCTCCCCACTCTAACCTAACCCTGACCGTCCTGGGACAACCACCATCGCCCATTCAAAGCACAAAGACTTAGAACCTACAATGTGTTAGGCACAGCTTGCAGTTCAGAGGAAAAGGTGGGGAACAAAGTGCAAAAATGAAAGTGAGAAAGAGGAGCTGCGCTCCCTTTTCACACTCAAGACACAGGTTCTCTTTAGCTACAGTGCTTGATTTTCATCCTCCTTCTGGTCAGTGTTAACAAGCTCCTCCAAACACTGAGTGGAACCACTTTTGTAGCTGTGGGCGGGAGTAGGTACAGATTCGGGATGCTGGAGGAAAGACAAACAGCAAGCCCACCAGATCTCCAGAGGCAGAGGCTTAAACCTGGGACGACCACACCCACGTCCACGCCACTGGATCTATCCAAAGGTCCTTAAAAACAAACAGCTTCGTCATTCAAGCCTGGGAGGGCGTCTTAAATCCCAGGTCTGATTTACATAGCCTTTATATTCTAACCTACTCTCTCCCACGCAAAAGTCAAGTCACCTACAGTTAAGACATTCATTCAACTGCCAAAGGAGAGCAGCCGTGCCGGGCATGCTTCGTGGGGGCTCACCTCTTCTGGCTCCTGGGATGGAGAAGGTAAAGGGACGGTCCGTGCGGTAAACCGACACAAAGACTTCTTTCACTATATCACGCCCTAGCACCCTCGGTCCGCGGATACCAGACGCCCACCGCACGCGGTCAGGCCTCGCCCGACCCACTCCGCACCCGAGGGCCGCTCCCCTTGGGCCGCCAGGCAGGCCGCCGCACTCTGTGCCGCCCCGGTTGCCCCGAGCCCCGGAGGGTCTCCTTCCGTCCCACAGGCCTTCTACTCGGACTTTGCAAAGTTTTGAGTGGGCATCCAGCGGGCCACAGCGCCGCCCAACCTGGCCCGCTAGGGCTGTGCTCCCCAGGACCCCGCAGGGCGGGGGAGGAGGATCGGGGCGCTCACCTGTCCCGCCCGCAGCGCCAGCTGCACTGCCGCCTCGAAGCACTCCTCCCAGGGGCCCCCGGCGGGCACCGCCTCGTCCTCGCCGCTCGGCTTCATCGTGGCCTCACCGGGCCCCGCCACTTCTAGCCCTCGTCGTCGGGCCCCTACCGGCTCCCGCCGCCCCGAAGCCAGGCTCCGCACCGCTTCCTTCTCGTCCAGCCACTCCGCGCCTCGGCCTCCGCCCGCTCCACAGCTGTGTCCGCGGGAAGGGCAGGGAGCGGGCCACGGCCGGGGGAGCCGCGCGGCGCGTCCCGCGTCCCGCCCCGGCCCTGCCCCGAACGCCGCCCCTCTCCCCGGTCTGGGCCGCGCCTCCCACTCACTGCCCCGCCCATCGTCAGGCCCCACCCCTCCCTGCATAGCCACGCCCCCAGCACCGAGCCCCGCCTCTCCCAGTTAGGACTCGGACCCCACGGTGAGCTCAGCACCTCCTTGCCTCCGGTTCCTTTATCTCTGGCCCGCCCCTAGTCCCACCCTCCTCCCCGAGCCACGCTCCTCCCCGACGCGAGTCTCCTCCTCGCTCCGCCAAGTCCCGCCCCGAAACTGGCCGCTCCTCTCAGGCCCCTCCCCACCAGCCCTCCGCCCCGCCCCGAACCCGCCCCGCCCCTCCCGCTCCACGCTGAACGCTCCCCACCCCCCTGCGGGCGCTCTCTGTACACGGAGAAGGGTGGGTGCTGGAGACTGTGGGCCTGGCAGAGAAGCCCCGGAACAGGACTGGAGCAAGGTCTCGGGGTGGGGGCCGTGTGCACCCATGGCAACGACTCCAGCCGGGCACGGGCTATGCAGTGGGCGCCCACGCGTCTGCGCCACTTGCTGGCGCCTCCGACCCTCTGGCCGGATGCAGGCGGTCGGCTCGCACATGGCCCGAGGGGCGGCCAGGCCGAAGGAGCTTCCTTGAGCTGCTAACGGGTTGCTCTTCCTCAGCCGAAAGCCATCGGATGCCGGGGTGGTCACCCTGCTGGGTCACCCGCGGGCGCCCGCCCTCACAAAGCGCCTGTGTTCCCAGATGGTTGGATGCAAACGAGAAGCCTTCACCCCAGCTAAAAACCACACGCTACGATGACAGTGGGTTTTATAAACTCTCTGAACTCCGGACTCGGATGTGGAGCCCAAACTATGACTAGTCTTTATTTGTAAGGAGGAGTGACCTTTTTGACCTTGGAGTCGTCAATGCTTCTGAGCACTGGCACCACCGAACCGTAAATACAAGGCATTTCCTGAGAAGGTGTCTCTAGTTTCCAAGAGTTTAATTTCAGAAGCTGCTCTGCCTATCCTTTTATAAAATATGCTGACCCATATAAAATTATTCTGGAGTGTCACTTCGCAGTCTGGGAGAACAATGGGAGTTTGTACAAGAACCTTGATGGGGCATTTTTTTACACACCTAACCATGGGATTGAATGTTTTTAGATTTGTGAGCACTTTATGTTGAAACATCTTGTAGAGAAATGTTAGGTTTATGGTGTAAGAGATGAAAATTAGAAACACTAAGGAGGAATTAGGAAGCCAGAGCTGGTCAGGGTTTTAGTTTGCATTTTAGCCTTTGCCCAAAAGCTCGGAAAACTAGGCCAAGAATTGCCCCAGCTCCCACAAAGGCCATTTGGGGGCAGCTAAATCATGATCAGCTCCATCTTTTTTGTTCCCAGTTTTTTGGTTTTTAAGATACGGAGCTAGACTTCTGAAGAAATATTTAAGACTATGTTGCAAATGCTTCACTTTAAAACTAAATGCATTCAGTTGTTGATCTTCATGGCAGATTTTCATTAGAGGTCCCTTCCAATGCCAAACAAAATTTGAAGTTACAAAATTTTTCTTTGGTGCCTTTTTAGCTCCCCTTTCTGCACAGCTCTCCCCTCTACTCCCTGTCCTGGACCAATCTGGGAACTCAATTATATCTTTAGATAAGCTCTTCTGTTCTAACCTATCTAAACATCTAGAGGAAGAGACCCCATAACTTCATTGCTTAACTCTGAAATATCTTTTTTTTTTTAAGATTTTATTTATTTATTTGACAGAGAGATCAGAGGCAGGCAGAGAGAGGAGGAAGCAGGCTCACTGCTGAGCAGAGAACCTGATGCAGGCCTTAATCCCAGGACCCTGAGATCATGACCTGAGTTGAAGGCAGAGGCTTTAACCCACTGAGCCACCCAGGCGCCCAACTCTGAAATATCTTAAGGTAGAATCATGTGATTTGGAATATGAAGTTTGGAGTCAGCCAGATTTTCCTAAAACACTGGCCTCATGTCTTCCTTGTCGTGTGGATTTGAGCGAATTACAAATAACCTTCTTTGCTTCAGTTTTAATTGTTTCTCAGATATATATATTGTGGTATCATATGGGTTAGCCTCCATATGTTTGACACTTGCATGTTTGTTGCTGTTATTAAAGACCGGCTCACCAGTGATCAGCATATTACTTACAGCACGTAATAAGAGTTTAGTAATTATTGTTCATCGTTGAATACCGGAATCAGCTTTATCTAATAGATTATCCACGTTTCTCAGGTTTACTGACCATTCTCTGCAGAAACAGCATAGTTCTTTCACCATTTATGACCTGTATGCTAGTCTGCTAGTTACCTCCTTCAGAGGCCCTGGGAAGTCACATTCACTTTGTTAAGCCCCTAGGGTACAGTGTTCTGCCTTGAAAAACTACTTCTTGACTGTCCCTTCTACCCCCACCCTGAGAAGGAAGCCCCAGTGGACACCCTCGTCACCAGGAGGTAGACTGCAGGTGACTGTGCAGGGGCCAAAGAAGGGGGGGCAGGCAGGGAGGCAGTGAGAGGATAGAAGGGGAGACAGGACAGACTGTCTTCTTTTTGCCTTGCCTTTTATATCCTTATTAATCTGGGAGTCCCCTCTCCTGCGGTCCTTCCTGGAAAAAAGCGAAGTCTAAATAAAATGTCAACAAAGTTCTTCTAGTCTATCCACTTCTATTCTACCCCAGATTACTTTGAAATCTGTTTTCCCAGGGCCAGGACTCGCTGATTGGGACATTTGATGAGCTTTGTCGTTTCACCTCATCTGAATCCCTAGAAACACGCCCAGGATATGTTTGACCTTTCTTAGCCTCGGGTGTGGGAAGTTGGTGTTACGGGTTAGAGTTTGTTGCCCCCAAAATTCATATGTTGAAGGCCTAACTCCCAGCACCTCGGAATGTGACTGTACTTGGAGACAGGGATTTTAAATAGGTGATTATGTTAAAATGAGGTTGTTAGGGTGAGCCCTAATCCAAAATGACTGGTTTCTTTATAAGAAAGGGGATTTGGGGGGATGCCTGAGTGGCTCAGTCAGTCGTATGCCTGACTCGTTTTGGCACAGATCATGATCTTAGGGTCATGAGATCCAGCCCCGGTTGGGCTACTGCGGTGCTCAGCGGGGAGCCTACTTGAGATTCTCTCCTGTCCCCTTCCCACCCCATCCCTGCTGTGCTCTCTCTCTAAAATGAACAAATAGGGGCGCCTGGGTGGCTCAGTTGGTTAAGCGACTGCCTTTGGCTCAGGTCATGATCCTGGAGACCCGGGATTGAGCCCCACATCGAGCTGCCTGCTCGGCGGGAAGCCTGCTTCTCCCTCTCTCACTCCCGCTACTTGTGTTCCCTCTCTACTGTGTTTCTCTCTGTCAAATAAATAAAATAAAATCTTTAAAAAAAATAAATAAAATGAACAAATAAATCTTAAAAGGGAGGGAGGGAGGGAGGGAAGGAAGGAAGGGAGGAAAGAAAAGGAAAGGAGGAAAGAAAAGGGAATTTGGGCACAGACACAAAAAGAGGAAAAGGTGAACTACAAGCCAAGAAGAGAGGCCTTATGGGAAACCAAACCTGTGGACACCTTGACCTTCTATCTCTTGCCTCCGGAATGCTGAGAAAATACATTTCTGTTTTGAAGTCACCCAGTCTGAGAGCTTGAAGCTGTCAAAGCAGCTTTAGCAAACTGATCCAGTTGGGAGCCAAAGAGGGCTGACCGTGTATCCCCACACTTAGGGTTAAAAGGAACTTTTCTCCGCCAGGAGGCCTTGTAGAGGGCCTAGGGAGCCTGGCTGTCCAGGATGGAACAACAAAGCCACCCTTTCCACCCACCGCCCAGCTCCCTGCCCAGCTGTGCGCATGTGTGTGTGGGGAGGGGGTCACTGAAGCATCATCGCAGTCAGCCAACACCACAGCTTCTCACTAAGTTAAGTCAGGCAGGTGATTACCCACAAATACTCTGTATTTAAGTATCGCCCAGCATTCTGTGCATGGCTCTGCAACAAAAACAATTCTGGGAGTCCCCGCAAAGCTCTGTTCCACAGGGATTGTCTATGAAAACGTGCTCTGAAGGTTACTTGTTCTCATTTACTTCCATGGTAAAACTGGAGATGCTTTTTCCTCCTCTGGAAAAACTGCCCAAGTCATTATTCCCATTGAGGAAGGGGTTAATGTGGTGGTCGTTGCCCCTCCCGCTGAGTGGGACTTGTACTAGATAATCTCTGAGAATTCACCAGGTGTGCTTTCAGAATTTTGCAAAGTTTTTCTGGAACTCCTGTTTCTTCTTTGCTATTTTCTCAACTCACTGCTTACTTGGATTCCATGTCTATGGGTCCCACCATCGTGGATTTTGGAAACAATGAAATTATACTTTAATGATTTCAGATGCCACCTTCATTCTGTTAACCTAACCTGCAAGACCTCAGTCCTGTAAAACTAATTTCCAATATTTCCAGTTCCATGCATCTGAAATTCTTCATGAGGAGGTTCATGAAATTAATGATACAAGCAGGGCAGATGGTATTTCACAATCCAACTCTCTTTCCCCACAACTGGTTCTTTCTAGCTTCCCCTCCTGCCGATGGCAGGAAACTTACTTCTAAGACAACTCAGATATGTCAATGAGTTTTCAGACTTTTCAAATTCAAAATTAATTAATTCAGCTTTGGGCTGTGCCCCTTTTCCCTAGGTGGGTCCATGCAAAGAGGACTCAGACTTGGGAGAAGATACTTCCCCCTTGAACTTTGCTCTGTCTTGTCCTAGCAGGAGGCTGAGATGGGACCAGCCCCATACAGGCCACTATGGTCATTTCTTTCTTTATCAGCTTTGACCATCCCGATCGGGGATACTGACAGATGGTACTAGTTTTTCCCTTTTTCCCCAGTCCCTTTCAGGTCTCAGGCACCCCCTCTCTGGGGGCACTGCAGATATGTAATGCTCCCCTTGGTAGGTTCCCAGCCTGGGCTTTCCAGCTGGGACGTTTTTGCCTTTGCTGGCTCACCCTCCCCCAACCTGGGATCATGTGGAAGGAAATCAGTTGTGCATGCTTCCCAGAGCCTGCCAGGAAGGGGCCCAGGCTTCCTAAAGTTTTCCAGGAAAAGACCTCCTCTCCTACTACCCCCCCAGATCCACCCTTCTGTAGGAGCAGGCGGAGTAGCTGGCCTTAAGCTTTAACTCTTCCCTCCCAGGGTTCCTTCTCCACCCCTCCCCCATCACATTCTACTCGGGATGGGAGGGACACAGCCTCTGCCTCACCGTAAAATTTTGGTTTTGTTGGCACTGACCAAATGGGCAAACGTTGCTCTGAGTTCTCATGATAGTACCCCTCCCACCCGCTTAGGGTAATTCACTCTCAGATCTCACTGCTTGAAGGGGGAGGTTCTTGGGTTGCAAATGAAAGAAGATGGGACCTTACTAACAAACTCCTCCATCTGCCTGTATTTTAAAACTGGATTGTTTTCAGGGAAATGTTTCTCTGCCTTTTTATTGAAAGCTTATGTTTCATTTGCAAAGCTTTTTTTTTTTTTTTTTTTTTTTAACCTAAAAAGGCATTGCTACAGTATCGTGGAAAAAGCTTGTTTGCTGGTACATACAACATGCTACAAAGTTTATTAATAACATTTGAGAGGAAGGCACAGCGAGATTCTGCTGCATTGAACCCGATTCTGGAAACACTTGACATTTTGAAGTGGATGGAGCAAAGACCAGCCCCGAGACAAGGAGATTCATCTTAAAGCTTTATGTCTTCGTTACACAGACGCTGGCTTTTGAAAGTGTTGGTACTTACACTTTCTTTTTCAGGTTATTTTGATGCTGCAGAAAGGGGGAAGTACATGAATGTGTTCAGTCCTGCCAGACCTCTCTTCACCTGACAGTGCATTTTTCACACATCCTTCTGCGTTTAAAATACTCCCCTTTTCGTAATAACAGTCTGCACTGGCTCCCGTCTTAGGGTTAAACAAACCAACAAACTACCTGAACCAGCTTTGTTGCATAAAGCCCTTTTAAAAGTTCACGTGCATTTGGAAGACAGATTAAGTTTATTAAAATGGAGTTTCTGGCCATTATCAACATCAGTCATGTTTTCATTAAGGCAATGTTTTTTTATCAAACTTCACAAAATCTGTTCTGAACTTAAACATAGAAAGTACTTTCTAGGATAAGTAAATATGTGTGTATGTTTACATGTGTTTGTGTATACACCCATGAAGACAGGGAGAGAGAGCACATCACCATATACCTTTGGGGAATATGTAACTGACAGAATAAAGCTAGCAAATATAGAACATCACTAAGAATTTCCATTTCTAAGGCAGCCACTGCTATTAAGCTAGCATATTTTCTCATCTTGAAGGATGATTATGGAATCTAAGTGAGATACATGTATTCTATTCATCTGTCACTAAAAGGAAATTTTTTTTAAAGATTTTATTTATTTATTTGACGGAGAGAGAGAGATCACAAGTAGGCAGAGAGGCAGGCAAAGAGAGAGGAGGAAGCAGGCTCCCTCCTGAGCAGAGAGCCCTATGGGGGCCTCGATCCCAGGACCCTGAGATCATGACCTGAGCCAAGGCAGAGGCCTTAACCCACTGAACCACCCAGGTGCCCTAAAAGGAAATATTTTGATCAGCATTAACATCTGAATTTCTTCTGCCAAGGGAGGAAACCAATTTAAGGGGGAAACAAAACAAAGATAAGTTTTGTATTTTTGTGAAGATTTAGCCTCATATATATTTTTTGTTTATTCATTCGTGAATTCATTCATTCGACAGGCATTTCTTCATTATATATTGGCCCTTGATGGTGAGGGAAACAAGCAGAGAGGGGGATGTAGGGTTCTACATTATCGATTATTCCAACTGCTGGCCTTGTATATGGAAGGCAGGCAGCACCGAGAGTCCTGAATTGAGTTGGAAATGTCTCTGCGCAGGGGAAAATATCATGTAGGCTTCAAGACAAACAGGATGGCAAAACTCATGGATGAGTGTAGCAACACATTGGATCGCCTTTGGAAACTGGTTTGCAGAGTCAGATGAAATCTAGGGAGCAGATGCAGAATGCATTGAAAATGATGCAGAATTCTGTCAAGTTCAAAAGCAACATTGTCCTCCCGGAATTGGGCTGAGCATTATTCCTTTAAAGGGTGAGCATCTTTTAGCTGTAGCCGGATTTGGAATTAAGTGAAAAAATACCAAAGAGAAGCAAACTCAAAATACCAGTTTCTCCATGCAAAGGGACTGTCTGTGAAAACATGTGTATTAAATGTATAAATGGAATCTAACATGACTAAATGCACTTAATAAAATAATCATTTTATTTTAAAAAATCACTTCTAAAAGTGACTGTTTAAATTTGCTAAATAGAAAATGAATTAAGTTGAACTAGAAACTTAGTAATAAATATTAATTTTGAGAACCAAAGCCACTCCTTTCATCTGCACAAGTACCTCACTGACTAAACAACTCACTTATTCATATGACTCTCCTTTCCAAGATCATTTCTCTTGATGGTAATGCTGGCCTGGGGGGGACCATCACTGAGACCAGAGATAGAAAATGAAGTAAAACAAAGATATTCCTTTTATTCCCATACAAGAGAGCTCTCTTGAAGTTGTTAAAGTTAACTTCTTCAAAGTTTTTTTCCTGCTTTTCCTGATGTGGGGGGGGGGGGAAGTGTTCATATTTATATCATGAGCATTGTTCTCGTGTCAGCTGCATTCCAGAACTTAATTTGCTTTTTGTTTGCTATTTGCAATGCTTTCTCACATTTATAACAAAGGACACACTTCAACCCTCAAGTTGCTAGGGTTCTAGGTTTCTTATTTCACCTCCGTGGACTATCGTATTAACTTGGTATCTTACAAAACTTTTACTTAAGAAGAGAGCGTATTTCCCCAGGATTCCAAATTGTTTTGTGATTAAAGGTGAAATCTTCTGGAAACAGTACAGAAAGAGAAAGGGGCTATCATCCACTGCTCCCTAGGTCTCAGAATCAAAAACAAGGAGACACACTCTGAGGCCGTAGTGTTAAGGTTAAGCCACAGTTCGACCACCTAGGTATCGCATGATCCCCCTCACCATGAGGGCACAATTAGAGCAAACCTGGGGCCTCCTGTCTCAGTCCTACTGCAGAGCGCAGACTCCAGGGAGTTCCTCAGGCTGTCAGCATGGCCACCTGCGAGCCACCCTTGGGAGGAAAGTGCATGTTTGTCATAGGCTCCAGATTGAAGCGGGGCCAAAGAGAGCACATTCCTTATTTTGCAGTGTGACCACAGAGAATAAGTAACCTGAAAGGATTCTGAGTTTTGCCCACATGGGATGAACAGAAATCTTGGGCATAAAGTCCAGCTGGGTCAAGGAGTTTCTATCTCTTTACACTTGGATTTGTTGGACTAGCAACTCAAGCTGGCACCACTGGTCTGTGTCTCAATGGCTTGAATATTTCTAAATATAATGCCCACTCTCCCTGCTGGGCAAAAAAAAAAAATTATGCAAATATGAACAGATGATTGGAAACATTCTTTCTTTTTTTTAAGATTTTTTTTATTTGATAGAGAGAAACACAGCTGAGAGGGAACACAAGCAGGGGGAGTGAGAGAGGGAGAAGCAGGCTTCCTGCCCAGCAGGGAGCCCAATATGGGGCTCGATCCCGGGTCTCTGGGATCATAACTTGAGCCGAAGGCAGTCGCTTAACCAACTGAGCCACCCAGGCGCCCCTGGAAACATTCATTTTCAACTGACTTACAAAATTAAGAGATTTGTGAAGACACTACCAAAAGCATAGATTCCAATTTGCTTGAAATGAGTGAAAAAGACTTCAAATAAGAAATTTTAAAAATAATGCAGCATTATTCATAATAGTACATGAACAACCTAAATGCTATTGACAGATGAATGGATAAAGAAAATAGGGTGCGTGTATTTATATACATACACATACACACACACACAATGGAATATTGTTCAGTCTTTAAAATGAAGGAAATCCTGTCATTTCTGATAACATGGATGAAACTGGAAGGTATTATGCTAAGTGAAATAAGCCAGACAGAGAAAGCATGGTATCATTTATATGTGGAATCTAAAAAAGAAGTTGAACTCATAGAAACAGAGAGTGGAAAAGTGCCAGGGAGGGGGTGGGGGAAATAGGGAGAGGTTGGTGAAAGGTTATAGACTTTCAGCTATAAGATGAATAAGATCAGAGGATCTAATATATAACTTGGTATATATAGCTGATGAGACAATGTAGAAATGAAGTTTGCGGGATGCCTGGGTGGCTCAGTTGGTTGAGCAACTGCCTTCGGCTCGGGTCATGATCCTGGAGACCCGGGATCGAGCCCCACATCCCGGGACTCTGCTCGGCGGGGAGCCTGCTTCTCCCTCTCTCACTCCCCCTGCTTGTGTTCCCTCTCTGGCTGTGTTTCTCTCTGTCAAAAAAAAAAAAAAAAAAAAAATTTAGAAATGAGGTTTGTTAAGGGAGGGCCTCGGTGGTTGGGTTGGTTGAGCATCGGACTCTTGATCTCAGCTTGGATTCTGATCACAGGGTCATGAGTTCCAGCTCCGCAATAGGCTCCACACTGGGCATGGAGAATACTTAAACAAAAATAACGACAAAAAGCCTGAAGTGAAGTTTGTTAAGAGAGTAGAACTTTGGGGCGCCTGAGTGGCTCAGAGGGTTAAGCCTCTGCCTTCGGCTCAGGTCCTGATCTCAGGGTCCTGGAATCGAGCCCCACATCGGGCTCTCTGCTCAGCAGGGACCCTGCTTCCTCTTTCTCTGCCTGCCTCTCTGCCTACCTGTGATTTCTCTCTGTCAAATAAATAAATAACATCTTTAAAAAATTTATTTAAAAAGAGAGAGAGAGAGAGAGAGAGAGAGAGAGAGAGAGAGAGAGAGAAGAACTTTGGGCACCTGTGTGGCTCAGTTGGTTAAGCGCCTGCTTTCTGCTCAGGTCATGATCCTGGAGTCCGAGTTTTAAGTCCCTCATGGGGCTCCCTGCTCAGCGGGAAGCCTGCTTCTCCCTCTCTCACTCCCCCTGCTTGTGTTCCCTCTCTAGCTGTGTTTCCCTCTGTCAAATAAATGAATAAAATCTTAAAAAAAAAAAAAAGAGTAGAACTTTAATGTTCTCACCAAAAAAAGGGGGGGGTGTAGATGAGGTCATGTATGTGTTAATTCAATGCAGGGAAGTGTATCACACAAATTAATGTATCAAATCATCACATTATACACTTTAAATATTCTATGATTTTATTTGCGAATTATACCTATGCAAAGCTAAAAAAAATAATAATAGATGATACATTGTTCAGTGATTTTTTGTGTAAATTAAATTAGTGTTTTGGATTAACTAGTTCTTTTTTAAAAATATTTTATTTGCTTATTTGAAAGAGAGAGAGTGAGCATGAGAAGGGGAAGGTCAGAGTGAGAAGCAGACCGCCACTGAGCAGGGAGCTGGGCTTGGGACTCCATCTCGGGATTCAGACTCGATCTTGGGATTCCAGGATCATGACCTGAGCCGAAGACAGTCACTGAACCAATTGAGCCACCCAGGAACCCCCGGATTAACTAGTTCTTAACCAAATTACCTTGGATCAAATGGTCTGCCACTCAAAAAAGCAGACGAAAGGTGTATGTAAGGCAAAGGTAGAGGACAGGATCAGATTTTTCCAAAAGTATAATCTCAGCCTTGTCCTAAGGCTAGTGGGACTTCTAGTGGGTTTGCTTGCCTCGAGGAAAGGAGGGGAAGAAAGTGTATGTGAAGGGGGTGGCCGACGACATACAGAAGTGTCAACTCAGACTTGCTTATCCTTCCAGGTCCTCAAATCATGATCTGCAGACTCTTCATGTCACAGCAGACCCCCTGGGTGGTTCCTAACCCCCCAGTGCAGGCAGCTTGTCTTCCTTGTCAGTTGCCCCAGGGTCTCTATGGAAAAGGCTGAGGCAGGGGTTTGCTCAGTACTCAGAACACAGCAGCAGCAAAAATAGTTCATAGCTTCCCCGCCTTCTAAGATCACTAAGAATCAAATGTCTTTAGAAGAAATACTCTGTGGGGTGCCTGGGTGGTTCAGTTGGTTGAGTGTCTGCCTTTCGCTCAGGTCATGATCCCAGGATCCTGGCACCAAGCCCCACACCAGGCTGCCTGCTCAACAGAGAGCTCCCTCTGCCTGTCATGCCCCCTGTTTATATGCTCGCTCTCTCTCTGCATGTCAAATAAATAAAATCTTAAAAAGAAGGAAAAAGGAAAGAAAGGAAGGAAGGAAGGAAGGAAGGAAGGAAGGAAGGAAGGAAGAAAGAAAGAAAGAAAGAAAGAAAGAAAGAAAGAAAGAAAGAAAGAAAGAGAGAAAAACAGAAGAAATACCCTGTGATGCCTGGGAGGGGGAAGAGAGTGAGAGAATGTAAGGACTCTTTCTAGAAATGTAATTTATCAGGCAAACAGCATTGTCCTCTCAGAGTGATTCAGGACGTTGAAGGAGAATTGCACATGAATGTGATACATTATCCTGAAACTTCAAAGTATTTGGATGGGTCTTGGGAAAACTCTCTTTAGTACATCTGTTCTTAGGTAGAGCAATTAGTGGTATGAATGGTGCGTGTCCCCCTGGAAAGGAAGAGAAGAGGTGTGGACCAGGGCAGTCTATGTCTGAGCTCTTTGCAGTCAGTACTGTCCAAAGCTTAGATCAACCCTGACAGCAAACGTGGTGGAAGGCTATTCTCTTTCTGGGCTTTGAGCCTATCCTCATTTCTCACGCACCCTCCTCCCATTGCTGATACTGTGCCAGGCGTGATCACTGAGCGGCCCCCCAAACCCAGTTCCCTGTTAGACCCCCTGCCCCCTCCCACAGAAACGCACCCACCCACACCCCCTTCTGGTCCTAAATGAAACCTGGCTGTCTCTAACAATAAACCAACCCCTCCAAAGCTCTTCCGCATCCCCAGGGCCTGGGGCATGTGAGGATGGAGGGTGGGAGTGGGGAGAAGGAGGTTAGCATTCCCCACCCCCTCCTCCAGCTCCCAGGTCTCCCGCCCATGCCCCCATGCCCTCTCTGCCTGACTCTTAGTCACCTCTTCAGTCCGTCCCCATATTTCACTCCTTGCCCGAACTATCCGTAGCTCTTTCTCTCCTGCACCTAGTCCCACTACCTTAACTGTCCCAACGTCTCAGAAGTGGAGCACGGGAAAGGATATGACTTCAGACCGATCTGGGTTCGAATTCCAGGTGTGTTACTGGCTCGGACATTAGGCTTTCCGTGATGACTGAACCGCTTTCAGTCTTCCTTGGTCATCTATAAAGTGGATATCATACCAACTTCAATAGGGCAGTCTTGAGAAGTAAACTGAAGTAACATCTAAAAGATCTAGCACATGGTAGGTGCTCATTAAATGTTGGCTTCATCTTTCCATTTCTTCAACTTCAGCTGCTCAGCAGTGCTTGTCCTCTCCCCTTCACAGACGTTTCCAAACTTCTGCTCATTGTTCAAATGCCCTATTGCCTATTTCACTAGGAGGTAATTCACCCTGGTACACACAACACCCTTCCCCTGTACCTATTTTTCCCTGATTCAAAGGAAGAGGCGCTTCTCTTCTATTTCCTCCCCATTGTGCTCTGGATTGGCTCCTCCATTCTCCTCCTGGACCTCATTTCATCAATTACCTCCTCTCTCTGGTATGTTTACTCCCTACATTCATTTCACTGACTCTTTCTTCCTTCTTCCCCAGCCCATAGACGTCTGATGTCTGCCTCTTCTTTAATGTCTTCTGTTGAGCCTTGCACCCCTTTTAGTCACCCCTTTCCCCTGTGACCAGCTAACCAGTCCTCAGCCTGCCGAGAGCATGGCTCCCTGACACCCTGCCTCACCTGCTCTCAAATGTCACCAGTGCCCTATGAGTCCTGCATATCAGACACTTTCTCATCTTTCTTCCTACTTCAGTTCTCAAGAGCAATTTCACTCTGGAGGCTACTTCTCCTTGGAACACTCTTCTCTTTGTTTCCAGAACCTCGATATCTGTTGATATGTCTTCTGCGTAACTTGGGCCACTCCTTTCTTGGTCTCCTTAGAAAACTCTTGGTTCCTCTCATCTAAGTCCACTCTTCCCAACATTTGCTGGGCGCCTACAGAGTGCCAGACCTGTGTGGATAGATGTAGTGCAGAGAGACTAAGACAATAATAGAACAAGCATCTGTTGAGGGCACCTGGGTGGCTCAGTTGGTTGGGCGACTACCTTCGGCTCAGGTCATGATCCCGGAGTCCCGGGATCAAGTCCCACATCGGGCTCGCGGCTCAGGTCATGATCCCGGAGTCCCGGGATCAAGTCCCACATCGGGCTCCCTGCTCGGCGGTAAGCCTGCTTCTCCTTCTCTCACTCCCCCTGCTTGTGTTCCCTCTATAGCTGTGTTTCTCTCTGTCAAATAAATAAAATCTTAAAAGAAGAAGAAGAAGAAGAAGAAGAAGAAGAAGAAGAAGAAGCAGAAGCAGCATTTGTTGAGTTCAGAAGCAGTGTAAAGACTAGACCCACCATCAGGAAGGCCAGAGCGTGGTCACTTCACAGAAACGTAGCAGGAAAAGCAGGTGTCCACAAATAGGAAAGGAAAGACAGGTTATTTCAAGCAGAAGAAACATTCCCAGGGCATTGCCAAAAAGGTAGATGGAAGTAGATTTACACAAGTAAAATTCAGAACAAATCAAGTCTCTGAGGAACTACATTTGCCTTTTTCAGTGTTCTCAACCAGTGTGATCTTGACCTTCAGGCAATGTCCAGAAACAAGTTTGGTTGTCACAATGTAGGGAGTGCTACAACATCTAATGGATAAAGGCCAACAATACTGCCCACAAGGCAGACTTTTCCAGCGCCAAATATTAATAATGCCGAGGTTGAGACATGATGTTTTATTTTAAATCTAGTCTGAGGAGTCTGGCTCCAGGCCAACGTTCTAAGTGTGATTTTTTTCAGACCAGCCCGTCGGCAATTACGAAGTACCTGGCAGATCTCACGAGGGTTGGGCTCTGCCCTGGCTATCCTAGACTTCGTGCCTGGCCAGTGTACTGCCATTTTCTGGAGAGCGTGGAAAGAGCACCCCACGGTGCTCTCCTACCCCCAGATCTGCAAGCCTGGTCCCAACACCTCCATTCCCAAGGCTTTTCTCAGGACCTCTGCCAAGACCACCTGGTCTGGGAGGCCTTGAAGACACTTCTCTCTGCTCTGACTCAGCATTCGGTACTTTTCCACTCTTAGCCCTGCCCCTTCTACCTCCCCAGGCCCCCAGGTCCTGGTGGCTTAACTCTCTCCTGGCATGGCTGCAGACCTAGTCATGTTGGCTTTCTTTGTCTTTGACTCTAGGAAGCACTTTGTCATTTTAGAACCAAATGAATAAGAGCACGTGTCAGTTTTCCAGAGGGCAAACCCCAAAGAGGTAATTCATAACAGATAATAGAAAAAGCCTTCAAGGAATTTTGTGGACAGCTTGGCAAAGGGAAACTTAACTGGGGTCCATAGAGACGCCTCTATTTAGGTCTTCAAGAGTAACTGCAAGTGTGGCGTGAGTGCTTAGGATTAGCTCACAGTCGTAGGGGTCAGCCCATGGAAGTGTTAGGATTTCTTGCTACTTAGAGCCATGTAGATTCGAATCTGATTGTACTCTGGCTGGGTAGGTCATCCTGGGGAATCTCGTTCAGTATCTGGCATGTTCTAAAGAGTTATTTGCTTGAATTGGTGATTCAAGGCATTTCAACACACAGCTATCCATGTCTAGCACAAGAAAACGTCCAAAGGGCACAAAGGACGGCTCCCCTTTCACCACAGGCTCCTGTTTCCTCCTTTCCTCCTCCAGAGGTGATTACTGTTCACACATCTTTCTTTAGGAAGGGTGATGACAGACCCGGATAGGTTCAGGGAAACAACTGGGTAAATTAAGGATGCTTATCGTGGAGAAGAAAAAACTTCTTTTTTTTTTTTTTTTTAAAGATTTATTTATTTATCGGACAGAGAGAAACACAGCCAGAGAGGGAACACAAGCAGGGGGAGTGAGAGGGAGAAGCAGGCTTCCCGCCGAGCAGGGAGCCCGATGTGGGACTCGATCCTGGGTCTCCGGGGTCATGACCTGAGCCAAAGGCAGTCACTGAACCAACTGAGCCACCCATGCGCCCCAGAAAAAACTTCTTAACATGGTGGAGAATAAGGTGACATGAAGAATTCAAGACATGAAGAACAGAAGTGAATTTGCTCTGGCTCTCGTAGAACAGAAGCTTCTGCGCCTCCCGCCCACTTGCTCTGGCTTCTCTGAAGCCTTCAGCCTATTATCCTATTCATAATGGTTATTCTTTTTTTTTTTTTTTTTCTGAAAGAGAGCTCCCCCTGACCCTCAAATTGAATAAGATTAGCTCTATTAATCCTGGATCCAGCCCTGAGGTAGAATTAGTCTACATAATTCCTTGGGACAAAACTAGGATTAATAGTAGAAAGTGAGGCAAACATTGCTCAAGATCTGGAAATTCTCCCAGTGAGAGTTATTAAAAATTGGGATGGGCTGCAGAAAACCAGAGAGTGCGTCACTGGATGCTTTGGGTCGAGGTGCATGAGGCGGGGGTGTTGTAAGCAGGGCTGATGATCTTTTCCAGCTCTCGGAATCAAAGTCTCTGAAATAAACGATAGAGCTCTGGGAAAGCAGTTTGTTTGGCTACATATTAATAACAGGCACCCCAGGTCCAGACACGAATTCGTTTGCTAGATTTAAGTCGCTGTATTGTAATAAAGTAATAAAAATATTCAAAAGCATTCAGCATTTTTGGATAGAGTCTCTGAAACATATTCAAACCAGCAGGAAGTTACTGGATTAATTTGCAGTAGACTCCTAATCTATCACTCCTAGTCCCCCGTTCCCCTAGCCATGCATTCAGATGCTGACTATGTATGGTCGTGTTCTTCCTGAAAACCCTCTGGTGTAGAGAGAAGTAGTGAGCACCCAACCATCCCAGTAATGTTTGTTGCTGGGGGACATCCAAGTGCAGTGGCCACTGGTCCTCCAAGGCACATAAGCAGACACTTCCTCACCATGACCCCCTGGCCATAATTTCACTAATAGCGGCACGGTCATCTGCCTTGGGTTACTAGCATCCCATTTTCATCAGGAAGAAGCTTGCACTGCATCAAGGCCAAACGCA
Source organism: Spilogale gracilis (assembly GCA_004023965.1). Classification (NCBI taxonomy): domain Eukaryota; kingdom Metazoa; phylum Chordata; class Mammalia; order Carnivora; family Mephitidae; genus Spilogale; species Spilogale gracilis. The sequence goes on along the minus strand of PITA01008465.1, from coordinate 4,982 downwards.
TCTGGATCAATTCCATATTCTTTTTTAAATTTTTTAAGATTGTATTTATGTATTTCACAGAGAGAGAGAGATCACAAGCAGGCAGAGAGGTAGGCAGAGAGAGAGGACGAAGCAGGCTCCCCACCCAGCAGAGAGCGTATGCAGGGCTCGATCCCAGGACTCTGAGATCAGGGCCTGAGCCAAAGGCTGAGGCTTTAACCCACTGAGCCACCCAGGCGCCCCTCAATCCCATATTCTGACATTTAAAAGTCTATTTTCTTGGACCACTCACACCCAGTGTGATATTGATCCTGATTCAGGGGACAAGGGAGAACTGAATGTAAGAAATTGGCTAAGCCGGTAAAAAGGCAATAAGCAGCAAAGAGTTTTGTCAGCAAAGAGAGTAGGGGCAGGAAGCAGCTCCCAACCTTAGGGCTGGCTGGGGAAACCAGGCAGAAGCTGGGATCCTTAGAACCTGCCAGCTGGGAGGGGTGCCCTGCGGCTAGAAGCTGGGCTTGGAAGAGGGGCTTTGGAAGAGCAAGAGTGCTGCTTGGTGAGACTGTCACCTCTGTAAGGCACAGGAGGCTGGCATGCGGGTGTGGGAAAGAGCTGGGAGTTTGCCAGTGCGATGGTGACGAGAACAGCAGGCAAGCAGGTGCCCATCCCCTCCTCAAGCTTCCCAGTCTCCTTTCAGCCCTCCCACTGGTAGATCTTAATGGGGAGCCAGCTGGCAAAGGGAAATGTATTTGCCGAGCCTTTATCTTGGCATCTAACTGCAGAGCACAGAAGCGGGGTGCTGAGCTGGAAGGCAATAGCTTAATAACCAGCATGGCTTCCCGCTGCCTGCAGGAGACCCCCAGACCCCTCACGTTCTGGTCCGCTGACCACACTTGCCTCTGTGCCTCTTCCCCACCCTGATGAAGGGTTGCTGTCCCTCCTTGCCATTTCTCAGGGAGAACTGATGATGCCCCCCTCCCTTATGCTCCATTGTACCTGTGCAGGTCGTTAAGAAAGTACTGGGAACACCTCCCATGTATTGGTCAACATGTCTGTTTCTCCCTATTAAACTTGCTAAGCCCCTTGGTGGAAAAGGATGAGTTTGTATTGTTGTGTCTCTAAAGCCAAAGCTACAGTTGGCACATGGAAGTTGCTTTAAAAACATTTGTTGAGTGAATGACTATGTCTTAGATGTTTACCCAATCATGGCACTGATATTCCAATTGGAAGAGGTCATATAAAACATTAATATACAGATTGAAAGTCTTTATAATTATTGTTTCTAAATATTTTATTTATTTATTCCAGATAGAGAGAGAGCACATGAGAGAGCATGAGAGAGAGAGAAAGAGAGAGAGAGAAAATGATGGGGGGACAGAGGAAGAAGCAGACTTCCCATTGAGCAGGGACCCCAATGTTGAAGTCTGTCCCAGGACCCTGGGATCATGACCTGAACCAAAGGCAGATGTTAATTGACTGAGCCACCCAGACGTCCTACAAATTGAAAGTCTTTAAAGGAAAGTGAAGCATACTGGACTTTTAAAATTATTTTTTAATTTTTCTTAGTTTGTAGAAAACTCTCACATGATTTCCATTCAGTAATTAAATGCATTAGATAGCTTTTCAGGAGTCTCTAAAACTCCAATATAACTTCCCTTTAGTAATCAAATATATTAGGAGCTTTTCAGGAATTTAAAATCCCCCATCTCTGTGTGAGATGGATAACACATGAAAAATATTTGTGGTCTGAGAACAGAGGTGTTTTCTTATATGGAAGGGTTTTTCTTTTTATCCCATTTTCTTTGGGAAAGATGGTTATAGAAATAGCAAAACAATACTAAATTTCCTCCCAGGAAAGCACACTGGACCCACAGAAGATGATTCTGAGGAGGGCGTTCCCTCTCAAAGCTGCCCCCTGGAGAAGGGATGGGCTCAAATGATGTCTTTGGGCTCATGATTGGCTCAGTGACAATTTCGGAGGCTAAAATAATGCAGACAATAATAACTCGAAAGCCTCCTTCCTTAACCAAGAGACACAGACACTTTATTTTTTTTATTTTTTATTTTTTAAAGATTTTATTTATTTGATAGAGAGAGAGATCACAAGTAGGCAGAGAGGCAGGCAGAGAGAGAGGAGGAAGCAGGCTCTCCGCTTTAAAGAGTATGAGGCTGACATTGGTGCCCACTAAGAGGAAAGGGGTCAGGCAGCTCAGGGGCTTGGAAGGAGGGGATGTAGAGGGGGACCTTGCGCATGCGTGAGGAGGCCTGCGGGAGGCGGGGCGGGGCACCCAGCCACTCTGCCTAGTCTCTGGGGCTGTAATTCCCTGGTGGGCACTGGTCTACTCCCAGTGACATTTACAACCACATAAGAGTCATAAGGACAACCCCGTGAGATTTCCATTCAGCTAAATGTATTTCATATGAAAAAATTGTCCTTGGCCAGTCATGTCCTCTCTGCATTTTGGTGTTAAAATGTCCAATCTGTAATAAAATGATTGTGAAATGGCAGGTTTTTGTTTTTGTTTTGTTTTGTTTTTCTTTTCCTTCTCATTTGGCCACATAAATGATTGACAAATCTATGTAGGTCACACACACACACACACACACACACACAAGTTTGCTTGTTTGTTTGTTTTAAGATGTTGCTGGTGTGTGGAATCTAGAAGTCTGGGAACTATGATAAAGGGATGTCCCGTGGGACAACTCCCCCTCCCCCCAGTCTTTCCTTAACTAAGAGGGGAAGGATTAGGGGGAGAGGGTCAACAGAGAATGGCTCTTCATCCTTGCTAATAAAGAACAGAAAAACAAGTCATTGGTGAGAATCCCTAGAACTTCCCAGGCTCTATGAGCTTCTTCAAGTACTAAAGAGGGATCTTTCTCTCTCTCTCCCCTCCCCCCCCACTCCCTCCTCTCTCTCTGTCTCTGCCTTTAGCAAAATGACCTTCTAGGAGGAAAAAAAAAAAGGAAGCCCAGTAGAAAACACAGTTGCTACATAAATACTCCAAAAATTGTATTAAACTGAAAAAAAAAATCATGTGGGTTTTAGGAGAAAAGAGCCTTGGCTTCTTCTGTGGATGGGCAACTATGATAGACAGCTGTCAACTGAGTTGTTGGATGGGGAGATAGCATTTTTCTCCAAAAAGAAAAGAAGATTGTGGGCTTTTTTTTAAATCAATAATGAATTAAAATTAGAAAATTAAAAACCAAGTGTTCTTGCTCCTTCAGCTGATAAATCTTACTCAGCTAGTCAACTACCTAATAGTGTTAGTAAGTCAAAAGACAACTTTTCCTTGTCCTTTAATCAATGCTCAATTTGTGTATAAATTTGACAAATTAAATTCCCCTAAACAACAGTATTTCCAAACTTGGCTACATTATCTTAGTTCAAGCTGTAATTATGAATATAATATGTAATTCTTTCAAATACTTCAACTTGGAGTTTTTATAATTCTCAGGGGGGAAATTGCCCTGCACACCTAAGGGTACTTATCCATCTAATAATCAGAACCCCAAAAACCAGGTTCCCCAACCCTATCAAATATCCTAACATCTATCAAAGCATACATAAAATAGTGTACTGATTGCATCACTTACTACCGCAACTGTGTAAACCCAACTTAAATAAATCCTGTATAATATGGGCTTCATTTCTTTCTTCAACCCAGAGTTCAAAATGTGCTTATCCGCCCAGGCATCAGAACCCACATCCCAGGCAAGAGAGCGGGTGTGGAGCAGAGACCCAGTGAGTCAAGGGGGTGCCCTCGCTCCCAAGGACCTCCTGGCCACCTGGTAACTCACTTCTTTGCTTTTATGGATTTTTTACTCTGAATGTTTCCCCCCCTGATTACAGCTACCCCCTGCCTGGTCTCCACCTCCTTCTTTCTGGTCCCCCAGCCCCCTCAGAGGAGCCCAGAGTCAGTCCTGTAGCTGCAGATCAACTCTCCATGCCCTGATTCACACTGCCGGACGTTAGCTGTCAAACAAAATACAAACCCGGTATATAATCAGGGGTTATCAATAGTATCATTTTCTGAAACTGTTATTAGAAATTTATGTATGGGAGTGCCTGGGTGGCTCAGTTGGTTGGGCGACTGCCTTCGGCTCAGGTCATGATCCTGGAGACCTGGGATAGAGTCCCACATCGGGCTCCCTGCTCGGCGGGAAGCCTGCTTCTCCCTCTCTCACTCCCCCTGCTTGTGTTCCCTCTCTGGCTGTGTTTCTCTCTGTCAAATAAATAAAATCTTAAAAAAAAAAAAAAGAAATTTATGTATGTATAGCTTTCCTGAAGCTATGTATGTATTGCATACAGTTTGCCTCTTTTGAGGTCATAATGGACTCATGGTATTTTACAGAATGATTATTTTCTTTATAATACTCAGATTGTCACAATGTAGCCCATGGGAGCCCCTTATTTAATTGGGTCCTTGGTAGTACCCTGCATCTTTTTTTTCTTCTTAAGATTTTATTTATTTATTTGACAGAGAGAAACATAGCTAGGGGGAGTGAGAGAGGAAGAAGCAGGCTTCCCATGGAGCAGAGAGCCCGATGCAGGGCTCAATCCCGGGACTCTGGGACCATGACCTGATCCGAAGGCAGTTGCTCAACAAATGAGCCACCCAGGAGCCCCAATATCCTGTATCTTTGACAGCAAGCAAGTTGTGTCAGGCTGGGGTTTATTTTCCCCTCTCTCCCAGCAGGGAATCAGCTGCTCTGAGTGAAAGCAACTGAGGGGCCCTAGGGAAATGACATCAATTTAGGCCATTTTAGTAAATGTCATGAGTTCACATTTTGTATCTAATTTTACCTCCATCTTTACTGAGTTCTCTTTTTATTTAAAGCAATCTGATGTCAAATAAGATTTTCAATGTTCCCTTCCCTGAGCCATCCACTTCTCTCATCTGACAGATCCTTATTCTCTTGCCACCTTCTTCTTCTTCTTCTCCTTCCCCTCCCCCTTCCCCCTCCTCCCTCCTCCTCTTCCTCCTCCTCCCCCTCCTTCTCCTCCT
>PITA01008464.1:69205-84487 GCA_004023965.1 Spilogale gracilis | reverse complement strand
ACAGCAAAGGAAACAGTCAACAAAACAAAGAGGCAACCCACAGAATGGGAGAAGATATTTGCAAATGACACTACAGACAAAGGGCTGGTATCCAAGATCTATAAAGAACTACTCAAACTCAACATCCAAAAAGAAGATGAACACATTAAAAAATGGGCAAGAGACATGAAGAGGCACTTCTCCATAGAAGATATACAAATGGCTAACAGACACATGAAAAAATCTTCATCATCACTAGCTATCAGGGAAATTCAAATCAAAACCACACTGAGATACCACCTTACACCAATCAGAATGGCCAAAATTAACAAGTCAGGAAAGCAACAAGTGTTGGAGAGGCTGCAGGGAAAGGGGAACTCCCTTACACTGTTGGTGGGAATGTAAACTGGTGCAGCCGCTTTGGAAAATAGTGTGGAGATGCCTTAAAAAATTAAAAATAGAGCTACCCTATGACCCTGCAATTGCACTACTGGGCATTTACCCCAAAGATACAGATGTAGTGAAAAGAAGGGCCATATGTACCCCAATGCTCATCTCAGCAATGGCCACAATCGCCAAACTGTGGAAAGAGCCAAGGTGCCCATCAACAGATGAATGGATAAAGAAGATGTGGTACATATATACAATGGAAGACTATGCCTCGATCAGAAAGGATGAATATCCAACTTTTGTAGCAACATGGACTGGACTGGAAGAGATTATGCTGAGTGAAATAAGCCACGTAGAGAAAGTCAAGTATCACATGGTTTCACTTACTTGTGGTGCATGAGGGGTAACCTGGAGGACAGTGGGAGAAGGAAAGTAAATGGGAAGTAGGGTAATCCAGGGAGAGAAACGAACAACAGAGACTTTGGACCCAGAAACAAACTGAGGGACTTGGAGGGAGGGGGGTGGAAGGATGGGAGAGCTGGTGGTGGGTACTGGGGGCACCAATTGCATGGAGCACTGGGTTTGGGGAATGGGGAATGAATCTTGGAACACTGGAAAAAAAAATTAAGTAACAATAAAAAAAATTCAACATGAAGAAAAAAAATATAATAAATAAATAAAAAATAAAATAAAATAAAATAAACTTGTCTTTGTTCCCATCAATTGACATAGAAGAGGACCAAAAAAAAAAATAAATAAATAAAAATCAATCAATACTTAAGAACTCAGGGCGCCTGGGTGTCTCAGTCATTAAGCGTCTGCCTTCAGCTCATGTCATGATCTTGGAGTTTTGGGATTGAGCCGCGCATGGGGCATCCTGCTCACGGGGAGGCCTGCTTCTCCCTCTCTCACTCTCCCTGCTTGTGTTCCTTTTCTAGCTGTGTTTCTCTGTGTAAAATAAATAAATAAAATCTTTTTAAAAATAAAAATAAATTTAAAATACTGGAGAACTCATGTCTGAAATTATGGAAAATACTGGCACATCAGAGATGAAACATTACTAGGAAAACTACTTCCCAATAGAATCTTGGTGAAGTGAGTAGATACAGTTGTACACAACAACCATTCACTATGGCTATTCCATCATCCATTGCTGCATGGTTTCCTAATAGCTTGATACTGATTTGCAACCTTATAAATGGAATCATGTTAATGAGTAGGGAAGGGATAGAAAAGTGATACACTTAGGGAGTATGAAACAATCATTCTATTGAATGAAGGATAAACATTATCTAGTTTGTAGTTCAAATCCATTCTTCTAGAGACAAATATCTACTTCTGAAAATAAGATTATTATTTACAATTTGTTGAGTACATATTGCTCGAAGCACAGCAGTAAATATGCTCTATATATTTAGCATTCTGCTTCACTAAACAAGATATGGTATTAATTTTTTTTTTTAAGTCTGGAAATTACTGCCTGGTGGTGATGTCTAGTGTCTTAATAGCAGCTGCAATCCAACAGTATGGGAAATTATGTTATTTATAAAGTTGGGAAAATATTCTTGGAATTCTTCAATATAAAAGCTTTCATATAAATGTAAAATGTTATTTCATCGGGAGAGTTTTATCTTTGCATTCAAAAACAAATATTTTATAGGAAATTTGTAAATCTAATATATAAAAGAAGAAATTTAGGAGGTCAAGCATGAGTCTACCAGAAGTTCAGTAAATGTTTCTATAATATGCAGATAAACCATCACTGACTTTGGGCATATCATTTCCTCTGAAATTACAATATAAGTTCCTTTTCTCTTTTATTCAATCACTGAACAAAAAAAAGAAAAGAAAAAAGAAAAAATGGTAAAAGAATTGATGAAAGATGCTGGATTCATACATAACAATTCACACTCCCTCAACCTGATAGTTCTGAATTTTTTAAAAAAGAATATTAGTTCTATGTAAACATCTTTCAGCAAAGGCTTTCAAAGCTTGTACTTAATCAAGCTAAGCACAGGAAAGATTCTAACTAATTATTTCATCAACATAGACATCTATCCTTTGAGTCTTTCATCCAAAATAGTTCCTAGCTTCTTATTTTTTTAATTTTACCAGCAATCTTTTCATTATTAGTCAGTTAGCTGGAATATCTCTTTAGTATTAGCTCTGTCATCCTTTTTTTTTGACATTAGATAAAACATTTTATAATCTTACTTTTCTGTCTTTCAGTTTGTTCTTACATAAAATGAGGATTTCTACAAAACAGTGATTTTTACGTTTTATGTGATAACCAGAGATTTATGCCGAAGACTGGCATGAATTACCGTTGGCCGACTCCAGGCACAGTGGTCTTGTGGCCTTTGACTGGCCTGTGACCGTGCTCACTTTTTTGATGCCTATTCTGATAACACTGTACATACATATATACATACAGTTGTTATAGTTGTACCTACCTCTCACATTTCTATCTTTAACTCACATCTTTGCATCATTCATATATGTAGATATGTACTCCAGATTCCCATATCTACCTGCCTCTTCAACCTTTCCAGTTTGATGGTTAGTATGACCCATAAACTCAACTCAATCTCCCCCACAAATTGCTCTATCTAAATTTTCCTTAATAAGCTTCTTTATTCGTAGTTACTCAGACTAAGAATTTTGGAGTTATCTTGAGCCTTCTATTTTCCTTACACCCCACTAGTATGAAACCCCATTGTGGATAATTTGGATATCTTTGATAGACTCTGTAGTTTCAACCCTGACAGTTGGGTTTTCTGTTTTTCATAACACAAGCACCTCACTGAAGCTTCAATTGCTGAGGCATTACTTCAAAGACACATTCACTTCAAAGATGGCTATCTGGAACACATTGTCAACCACACTATTGGATAAAGAGTCAGGCAAAATTCAGCAATGCTGCCCTTCCCCAACAACCGGTTCCCACTCCAGGCCCCTCTGTTTTAGAGATCTTGGTTGCTTTCCATAATTGACCATATGGGTTGATTGTTTTTGTTTTTCACACAACTTAAATTTCTGCTCTTATGTTTTAAATTCAATAAAGAGTTGGCACACAAAACCACAGGCCCCAACTTAGACTCCAACAAAAGCTAAACCCCTCTCTCTTTTTCTCTATCCATTATTCTTCTGTGTGGCCCCAGCTGTGCTGTATGCTTTCCATGACTCCCAACGTTTCTTGATGATATTGCAAGGGGGGCCTTGTCATCATTGGAAGAACCACAAGGGCAGATTCAGCCACAATATTAGTTATTAACAGGCTGAGACCAGCACAAAGCAATCTTACTACATTTCTTTATTATAGTTGACTTCCAAATACAGCAGCCAGTTTGATCTCTGCCTAAGTTAAATGATGTCACTCCAATGCTTCAACCCTTCTAATGGTTCCTCTTTACATTCACTATAAAACCTGACTTCCATACAATGTCTGAACAGGTCCATATAATTTCTCCCTGTTAGATCTCTGCCCTCAAATCTCACTACTTAATGAATCATTCTGTTCTAGACACACTACCTCCTTGCAGGTTTGAGTGGCCTCTCCTGCTAAGAGCATGGCTCCTCTTAGACCCCGGACATCCACTGGTGTTAACTGGCTTGTCTCCATTGTGGCTGTGCTCAATGCCCCACTTCTCAATGAAGTAGCACCTTGCTTACAAGTACAAACCCTCAAGAACTCACATTTTTGTTTCTATACCTTCTTATTTACATGGCATTTATCGCCCTCTATCATAGTAGACTATTTTCTTACTTACCTACAGTTTCACACTTCTCTGATTCTCATACAATATGGAGCTCTGTAAAGACAGGTGTTATAATTTTCTTAACAGCCATATGCCAAGTGCATAGTTAAATAAGTGGCTCATAAGTGAATGTTGAATAAATAAGTAAATGAGGAAATGGAGGAAGAAGGGTTATATTCTATTGGGAGGCTGAAGATCTTTCTCTTTGATCACCAAGTGTTACCAATGAAAATTGCAGTGTATATTGTATCACTGACAAGATTTCTGGTTAGGTCTTAATGCCTTTATCAGGGGAATGAGGCTTACATTTCACAGTTAAAAATTAGAGCTAAGGCACACCTGGTTGGCTCAGTCAGTAGAACATGCAACTCTTGAACTCAGGGTTGTGAATTTGAGCCACATATTGGGTGTAGAGATTACTAAAAAATAAAAATCTTAAACAAAAACTTAGATCTGGAAGGCAACTAAATGAACGTTCCTTTCTGGTATGGCTAAACAACTCTGGTCAAATCGATCTAAATGCCGAAAAATAACAACAGGAGACAACATCAACAATGAAATAGGCAGTCAATGAAGAGTGAAAAAAAGCAAAAAAAACTGGAAATGAGTCAACACTTGGAAAAAGTAATATGGAATTAGGTGAGTTTCCTGTTTCTGTATAGTTTATCACAAGGAAAGGCCTGATGTCCATGCGTGACATGGTTAAACCATGTCTGTGCTCAAAAAAAACAGGGCCAACCACACAAGCTAGAGAATAAAGAGAAACTTTCCAGGAAGTAGCTCTGCCTTAAAGTCTGAATAGCCACTGGCCAGGGATAAACAGGAAAGACTCCTAGTAGCCTGACTGAGGTAAAAATCACAGATGTAAACTTTGGCTTACCAGATAATAGAGGGGGTTTTAAGTTTGATTTTAGTCATATTAACTGCATGTTCATTTAAAAAGATCCTTTTTTTAGCCGAATATTTCAGAGTCCAGAGTTTATATAGCATATAAAAAATATCTGGGGATATATTCCAAAATGATTTAACATATAAAAAGAGAACAAAATATTATCTTCCCTAAGAAAAAAATCAACAAAGATTAATCCAAGATGATAAACATATCAGATTAGTAGAAAAGAATTTAAACTCTTATTACTGTGCTTAAAGACATTAATGAAAATATGCTCAAATACACTAAAAATAAAAAGATTTAAAATTCCAGCAGGGAACTATAAACTCTTAGAAGAAGAATGAAATAAAAATTCTAAAAATGAAAAGCACACTATTTGAAACAAAAATTTACTAAAGTTCATTGACTTATCAGCAGAATGAGGATGACAAGGAAAAAAAAGATGATCAACTTGATAAATGAATAAAACCCAGTTAGTTTGAAGAGCAGAGATTCAAAAGACATGGAATAAATAATAATGGTAGGCTCTAGGATATTAGAGGTAATATCAAATATTCTAATACATATTTAACTAGAGTCCCAGAATTGAATGGAGGAGTAATGAAATGTTTGGCAACTTAATGGTCAGAAGTTTCCAAAATTTAGTGAAAGAAATAAAATTATAAATTCAAAAATTCAGTGACTACTGAAGAGGACTAATGAAAAACAAAACAATACAAATCTAACCACATCATTGACAACTGTGGAACACTAAAATTAACCAAAAATATCAAGAACAAAAAGAGAAAACACATCATATGAAGCAGTTATTCAAATGATCCAAATAATCACTGATATGACATAAAACACACCAAACCCAGAAAACAGTTGCACAGAATTTTAAAGTGCTAGAGGAAAAGTAAAAGTGTCAACCCAAAATTCTTCTCTTTACTTGCCACCTTTCCTAACCAACTCTTTATATGGAACTTGATTCCCTATCGACCCTCACTGCTAGATGATGCTATTCAGACTCATGGCTTTTAATAGCACCAATTTACCCATGATGCCCAAACATATGTCTACAGCTGAGACATGAACTACAGGCTTGTATATCCAACTCCACACCCCATCAGAATCTAATCTGAAAGTTGTTACAAACTCATTATGGCTAAAAGTAACTTCTCATCTCCTCCAAATTGCTTCACCTACACCCTTCTCCTTCTCCACTGATGCCAGTTTCTACTCCTCTCTTTCTGTTCCTTATGTACACTTGTAGAAACTGTGTTAGCTTTAACTTGAAACTGTATCTGGATTCTGACCACTTATCATGCATTCTGCTACTGCACTGCTCCAACCACCAGCATCCCTTACCTATAATACTGCTCCCACCCTTCCTCTTGTCATCTTACCTCTCTAGCCTAATTTGACAAAGCAGCCAGATCCTTTTAATCTGTTTTTAAAAAAAATTTTTCAAATTAACTCCAGCCACACAGAGTGAAAACTCAAGAGCCTGCAATGACCTATAAGGCCTTACAACAACCACAGATCTTTTACTCTTTTACTCCTTCTCTCCAAGTAATTATAGGCCTTGTTCTTATCTTTAAACACAGCAGAAATACTCCCAACTCCAGGCTCTTGTAGTCGTTGTTCCCTATATTTAGAAAATTTTTCACTTAGATGGTCACATGTTAACTCTTTTATTAGCTTTAACGAAATATGTTCCAATGTTACCTTTAAAAATCTTTTTTATATGCTATGTGAGTTATTTATTATGTATAATTTATTTTTTGATTCTCTTTACCTTAATAAAAGTACTTCAAAAACAAAGATTATTTATAATAAATGTGTTTATAGATATGCTTTCATCCCTGAAGTAGACACTCAATATACCCTTGAGAGAAACATACATAAATGAATAGAATTTATCATCTCCTCCCCACCTGCATTTATATTTTTATGCTTTTACTTTCAGAGAAATTTATATGTTTTTTCTTTCACCTCACAGTTGTCGTTTTCCTTAGTAGCACCTTTCTTTTGTGGATTTATATTTTTCTATTTCATTTTCCTAATTACTTTTCTTATCATTGCAAATTTCCATCTCATTCAGTTTTTTTAATTTCAACTTTTTACTTTTCATTTTTGTATGTTTTCTTCTGATGGTCTTTGGCTATTGTTTTGAGGGGAAATATACCCTTATATCCTGTTGAGGATACTGCCATCCTTTTTACTTTCCCCTTTATATTTAAAAAATAGATTATCAGAGATCTACATACCTAATACGAATTTTCTTATACTTTATTTGGTAGTATTTTTATATAGGTTCCATTAGAAAAGTGTTTCCTCAAAATAAGGGTACCTCTTTATATCCAGGATTTCCTATAGCCTGAATTCCTATTTTTCAAGTCTGTTTCAGTCTACATGGATCTGGGTAGAACTTCTTTCTTGGATTGTTCAAGTGGGTATCAATCCAATGGATCTAATTCAAAGACCACATCTCAGCAAATGGGAATCTTTCAAGTGTTGTTGGTCACCAGGATTGAAATAACATAACAGATTGAAATGAATGGGTTTTAAAGTATAAGATTGAAAGTCTGCTTTCTCTTTGTTCAAAAAGACAAGGTTTTCTCCCATTGTTGGTCTGCTCTTTAAGAGAAAATGTAAATAGTTGCTTTCTCTTTGCCTGCCCAGAGAAATCAGCTTCTATGATTGCATTTATCACCTCTTTAAAATTCCTAATCCTATTTAGGTTTGTGCTTTAAAACTCTAAGGTTTTACCAAACTTCCCAAGATTTAATTGTAAATGAAGTCTTCTTAATTTATGAGGTCTTTTATTTGGTTTTCTAAGTCACTCAGGAAGTACTGTTAAGCAAATGATAAGCCTTGGGTTACATTTGAATGGGTGCTATAACTATTCCAGAGGTAATGTACCTCACCTAAAGTTTTAATGTACTAGTACAAAATCATCACTCAGTGTTCTGACTATTGAAGTGTTGTGTATCACAGAATAACTAAGCTTCCTTATCAATTCTCTCATGGTGAACTCTCAAAATGGATCACTGGCAGTGTCTGTTTCTGAGTTTTTATCATGTACAATTGTTATTGTCTTGCAAAATGAGTTTCATCTTGAAGGAAGTTCATATAAAGGACTTTTAGGATAAAAGCAGGTATTCAATATCTTTAAGATCAATACTAAAATGAATAAAAATTGGCAGAACTAACTAAAAGTTGCATCAAACTAGACAAAGACTAGTAACGTGGGATTTAATGAATGAAAAGGACCAGATGTGGTATTAACCTGGGGGCTAGGAGTGCTTGTGTCTTTGTCTTTCCACAGGACACTGACTCTCCCCTGTGGATTCTGGATCGCCTAATTTGGCCTTATATCCATCCCTCCACCTACACCACTGACTCCGCCTCACACTCCTCCACCTCCCTCCGGACCACTGACCCCAAGGCCCAGTGCCAAAGACCCACAAAACCTCGGCACCACCCAACCGGGACCCAACCCAGTGGAATTGCTGATCGGACCATTGAGCACAAGGTACACTTAATATTACTCTAAAAATGAATGGAAGTTATTCCATTACCTGTTCTACCTGCTTATTAACCAATTTTATCTCACCATATGTTAATGTCAAATTCCTGATGATTGTCAAACAATCCCCTTACGTAATGCTTCCTATTAAATTGACTCTTCCTTGGCATGATGACTGTGGGTTACAGGTTATTCGAGAAATCAATAACTCTCTTATTCCAAAAACAAACAAACAAACAAACAAACATAACAACACACACACAAACACACACACAGACATACAGCACTATAAAGTGAATATTTACCACCTACCTGGCACTGGACTATGTCTATTTTATACTTACCCTAATCAACAGCAGTGTGAGGAAGTATTTTATTACTATAATTTAAAAATGAAGAAGGTGAAATATATAAAGAACTAAAAACTTGATTAAATACACAACAGTGTGAAAATCAGATTAAAATCCAGATTTTCTGCCTTTCTTTTTGATTCCTAACTAGAGCAATGTTCTTAAGTATTATGCTATTCCTAGCAGTACACTAGGTATATTAAGTAAGTGTTGTTCCTAGAATTCTCAACTATCAGGTCTCTCCCAATTTTCAGTAGCTCTGGAAATACTTAGAGCATTTTATCTGCTAAAATTAAAAAATAGGTCACTACCTGCCTAAATACCTAAATGTCTACCTTATTATTTTCTTAAAGTTTTAATCTTTGATAAAATGATGACAACAAGAAGATCACTTCACACCTGTTAGAACGCCCCAAATCCAGAACACTCACAATACCAGTGCTGGCAAGGATGTAGAGCAACAGAACTCTAATACATTGGTAGAGGTTATACAAAAGGGCATAGCCACTTTGTAAGACAGTAATGGTTTCTTACAAAACTAAACATACTCTTAGCAAATGATCCAACAACTATTTTTTTTTTTTGGTATTTACCCAAAAGAACTGAAACAAAAACTTGATCCCAGATATTTATAGTGGCTTTATACTTGCCAAAATTTATTTATACTTGCCAAAATTTGGAAGCGACCAAGGTGTGCTTCAGTAGGTGAATGGATAAATGAACTAGGCCAGAGAGTGTACTAATTAGTATTAAAAAGAAAGGAGCAAATAAGAAGAAATTAGGAAATCTCTTCTGGTACTAGTATATCATTTTCTTTAAGTTCTAGTTTTAAAGCTATTTTATAAGTTTTCATATACGTGTGTGTGCATGTGTGTGTGTATTTTGTCATTAGAATATTTTAGAGAGTAGATGAGATAATGCTGATAGGAGATGATGTCAGATATCAAGTCAATCATCTGATGTAAGTTTAATATGTAAAGTATTTTTGGGAACTATGAGATATCTTACATGATCTCTTAATTTTTATAATTATAAAAGACAAAGCTGGACCCCATCCATGTATATTTTCTTTAAAAAAAAAAGGGTATTGATCAAAGGTATGATGGGGCACTTGGATGGCTCAGTTGGTTGAGCATCTGACTCCATTTCATCTCAGATCATGATCTCAGGATTCTCAGGGTTGTAGGATCAAACCCCATATGGGGCTCTGTGCTCAGCAGGAAGCCTGCTTGAGATTCTCTCTTTCCCTCTGACCCTCCCCCTGCTTGTACTTGCTTACTCTTTCTCTAAAATAAATAAATAAATCTTAACAAAAAACAAAAGTATGTTTGCAGAAGGTTAAAATTAATTGTCTTTTCATTTCGATGTGGTTTGTTCATGCATGAGTGGTTGAATTTAAAAGTAGCTTAACTTTTAAAAATATTTTTATCTAAAAACACATCCAAAATGTAATCTTTCCTTAACACTCCCTTGTGTAGAAAATGAAAAAACGTAAGGGTTACTTTTCAGTTCCAAAGACAATGATGGATTATTTTGGATGTTCTGAAGTAACACACAAAGCAGATATAGGAAATACCTAGGTGTTGATGTCTGCAGTTTGACAGACACACTTCAGGAAAATCACACTTTCTGACATGGATATAGTTTTGAAAATTTCACTGTAGGATTTATAATCACAGCTGCCTCCTTTATGCCTCTAGGCTTTTTCTTTCATCAAACAGAGGAAGAGAGAGACTGAATGAGAGTTAAATTGAATAATTATGACAGAGATCTTCCTATTTGAAAAGAGAGTATTATTTCTCTTGTGATGATAAATGAGCAAATCTTACTATATTCAGTAAATATAGTAATCTTTCTAAAGGGTATATTAGAGTTCATGTTAAATCTTGTTTCAGAAAAAGCTACTGATGGTTTTTCTATGTTGGTGGTGTTTTAAAACAATAAGCTCTATCCCATCACTGTCCACACTACTGGAAGGCAAATAAAGCACAAGAAAGCAATTTCAGTATTTAGCATGGAGGGTGAAAACTGCTGGCATTGTAATTGCACTTTGCTGATATATCTTTTCAGAGGCATACTTTTGCTGCTTCAAAAGAATCTGTTCTACTTGGTGAGCATTCTACCTTGTAGGTAAAAGCAGTGCCAGCATTCACATAAATGACTGTCCTCTGGGTATTATATACTAGATACCAAAACAGAGCATAAAGCCCAGGTGTAGCAATTATTTCCTGGTTAGTGATATTTGTAATCTGTTCATGAAATACAAAGATTTTCAAGATTTTTCTTAGAAACAGAGCATAAATATAGATGGTACAATGATGTGTAATATAATTTTAAAGGAACCTTCAACTATAAATGTGAGTTCCTATCCTGGGAATTGGGAAGAAGTACAGAGGCTAAGGAAGCAAAGGGAGAATCATCCTAATGGCACAGAAAGATGGGGAAGAAGAAACTCTGGAGGTATACTAGCTCCAAGTAATCAGATATGATTAACACAAAGAGTCTGTGTTAAGGGGTACCTGGGTGGCTCAGAGGGTTAATCCTCTGCCTTCAGCTTAGGTCATGATATCAGGGTCCTGGGATTGAGCCCTACATCAGGCTCCCTGCTTGGTGGGGAGCCTGCTTCCCCTCTTTCTCTACCTGCCTCTCTGCCTATTTGTGGTCTCTCTCTGCCAAGTAAATAAATAAAATCTTTAAAAAAAAGGAGTCAGTGTTAAAGGAATAGACATTTTCTTGCAGAAGGATTACTACATATAAGTCACAAAGCTTCATTTCCTTAGTTAATTGTTATCATCTTGGGAAATTGGTGTAGGGTCATCTTACATTTCTGGGTTGAATGAACAAGTATCTCATAAAGCATTAAACTCAATCATCACGTTAATTCTGAACAAAACTGCCATGTAAAATTTCTGTTTTATCCTTTTCTTTCAAAGTACACTCCAACACATGCATTCCATGTTATCAAGTTTATTGTTTTATTAGTGTGATTCCCCAATCTCATCCTTGTTCTTCCCAAATTTAATACTATCTCTTGCATATACTTATTTCTTTGTATGGGCAAAGTTCTGAATAGGAGAAATTGTACTTTCACAAATAACCTGAATTTGTGTTAATTGTGGCCACTATTTTAGAAGAAATAAAGGAAGAGAGTTAGGAAAATCTATTTTCCTTAATTTCATTCTCAAAACAGACAGGGAAGTCTTCTAATATGAACAGAATGGTAAGAAACAGAACATCTTTCCTATCTTGCATGCTCTGCCAAAGTGAAATGACCACTATGTGGCAGAGTCCATTTTAAGTTCATCTAAGAGAAGAAAAAAAAAAAAAAATCACAGATTTAAAAAAAAAAAAGTATATTAATTGCCCAAAGCAGCTAATCTCAGAACAGAGCTAGTATACTACCTCAGGGTGAAAAATAGCAGAAAGTCTTGTGGAAATCGGGGATTAGTCAAAAAACTGAACCAACCCAATGGCAGGGGACATTAAAAAGTACCAGAAAAAAATTGTTTTTAAATCTGAATATTGGGATAACAAATATACCTTATTAGAGCTTACCATAAGAGATAGAAAATCTGTCCTGTATAATATCTCCTGCAGAAACTGAATCCATTATTAAGAATTTCATCAAAGAAAATCTCGTCTTCAGTTACCTCATTGATCAATTCTTAAAAAATTTCAGGAGAAATAAAAGCCTTGCCATATATTAATGGCTCTAATAATTAAAAGGAGTGCTTTCAACTCCTTTTCTGAAGAAGCCAATATAAAAAATACATTCTGATTGTTAAAGAGTTGAGAGTTGAATGACCTCTCACCAGTGTCTTTTAAGACCACTCCTTCTTCAGTTTTACCAGCAAATGATATATAGCTCAGACTTAACTCAATTGCCCATGAATTAAGTTGAATTAATTATCCTATTTCCGTCTGGTTTGTAACTGACAAGTTTCCTTCTGTCACTGCCAACAAAACCCAACAAACTGAGATTTCTCAGGTATCAGGAAAAATGATGAACGTCAGATTAGGAATACTATTTGTCACTGGTATTTTTAAGACTTGGAGTCTTTTAAGGACCTATATTATGACTATATAATGTTACTTGGGACACTAAAACAAAGAGGAAAAATATGGAATAGAGAATGTAAAAAGGCAGATTCAGCTAACTATGTAATGAAATTAGTTTATTTTCAGTTCATGCGTCTAGTATTAAGCAACACTACATATGGGGAAATTAACAAAAAGACAGTAGAGATAAAGACTAGAGATTGTGAGACCAGGAGATACAGTTTCACATATTAGCAATCTTATCTGAACATAGCAAAAATGAATTAACTGCTTCTATAACAACAAGTCCTACATCACTGCAATATAGGGTAAGACTCTACCCCACCACCACCGACCACCCAGCCGTCAATTTAAGTGTTTTGTAGAAAATGTCAGGGACTTATTCCTCTAATTAGGATTACCAACTGCTAGTTAGAAAATAAAAATAATTTTGATATACTTTAACGTGTGTATGTGTATGAACTTTATGCACCTGGACATTTAAATGAATTTCAAAAAGTAAAAAAACTGATGTGACCAGAATCCAAATCAAGTAGAGATCATCATTTCAGAAACTCCCTTCATTTTCTCTTCTGTTCTCTTCTCAAGTCAACTCTCATTTTGACTGCTGATACCCTATTACTTTTGCTTATTTTTGTGAAAATTATATGTATGAAATCGTACGATATACGGTCTCTTGTCCCTGGCTTCCTTTGTTCACTATTAAGTCAGTGAAGTACATTCAAGTTGTTTACTGTAGTTTTCTTGCTTCAATCACAGTCATTGTTTTCAGCTGAAAGTGGTATATGGAATGCAAAAGGAGGCAGAGAAAAAGAAACGGGGAAAAACAGGGTAGGGATAGAGAAGGAAGATAAGAGATATAAAGTTCTTAAATAAGGAAGAGAGACTCAGCAATAACTTGACTGAACTTTGATCTAGAAGGAAATGGAATTACATGAGTCTCAGTGGAGGCAGGTCCTGATTTGAATGCCCATTTCCCTATCTGCCTTTATTTTTTAATAATCTAAAAATATAGGGGCACCTGGGTGGCTCAGTTGGTTGGACGACTGCCTTCGGCTCAGGTCATGATCCTGGAGACCCGGGATCGTCCCACATCGGGCTCCCTGCTTGGCGGGAAGTGTGCTTCTCCCTCTCTCGCTCGCCCTGCTTGTGTTCCCTCTCTGGCTGTGTTTCTCTCTGTCAAATAAATAAAATCTTTTAAAAAATAATAATAATAACCTAAAAATATAGGTTTAATCCCAAAGAAAAGGATCAAGTCATTTAGTTGACTGATATTAGGTCTTTACTACCTTTGTGGGGTAAAGGTTTGATTTTTTAGAAATAAGAAAATAAAGAAAATTACATTACATTCTTCCCACTTGTTTGCTAATGTATCCATAATTATGAATATTATACATCATCTTCTAAATGGGAAAACTATCCACATTTACATGCACTCATCACTGAGAGTTGTGGTCTTTAGATCATTAGAAAGTATATATTGTAGATAGGATACACTTTTACTCCCAAGAAGTTCAGTGATGATACTAGAGAAAATAAAGCAAGCAAGCAAACAAAAAGGATCAAGGTGGAGGAATTTTGCAAATCTAGATGATTAGCTTGATTTAAGACTCAGAAAGCTTCCAGCTTTGGGATATGTCTTGAAACTGTGACATAGTTTCTCCTTGTTACACATTGGAACTGAAACAAACCTGCATGATTTAAAGTCAAGGCAAAGCTAATTAATTAAATTAATTAATTAAAATGTGTATACTTTGCCAGCCACACAAAAGATTCATATTTTAAGCCAGTGATAGGCTAAGTTTTACTTAATGCTGAGGGCCTCCCCCTTCTCACCCACCTCCCCAAAACCCCTCTCTAAACTGATACCACCTACCTCTAATACCACAGTACAATGAGTTTGAGAGAAACCAACTGTACTATTTAAAAATCATTGTTTCACCTTTTAATTAAACAAGGAAGAGAGTGATTATGCCAATGAAAGATTTCTTTTTCAATGTTATAAAAAGGAGGATGCTTTAAAAAATGGGTGTGGGGGGCGCCTGGATGGCTCAGTTGGTTGAGCAACTGCCTTCTGTTCAGTCATGATCCCAGAGACCCGGGATCGAGCCCCACATCGGGCTCCCTACTTGGTGGGAAGCCTGCTTCTCCCCTCTCTCACTCCCCCTGCTTGTGTTCCCTCTCTGGCTGTGTTTCTCTCTGTCAAATAAATAAATAAAATCTTAAAAAAATAAAAAGATGGGTGGGGGATAACAGTATATAATTTCAGATATTAAATGTATACATTTATAACCTGACTAATGTTTATTCTTTTTTTTTTTAAAGATTTTATTTATTTGA
>PITA01008464.1:31705-69105 GCA_004023965.1 Spilogale gracilis | reverse complement strand
GATCCCAGGTCTCCGGGATCATGACTGAACAGAAGGCAGTAACTTAACCAACTGAGCCACCCAGGCACCCCTATTCTTTTTTTTTTTTTAAGATTTTATTTATTTATTTGACAGAGAGGAGAGATCACAAGTAGGAGGCAGAGAGGCAGGCAGAGAGAGTGGAGGAAGCAGGCTCCCTGCTAAGCAGAGAGCCCGATGTGGGCCTCAGTCCCAGAAACCCTGAGATCATGACCTGAGCTGAAGGCAGAGGCTTTAACCCACTGAGCCACCCAGGTGTCCCATGACTAATGTTTATTCTTGTCCAAAGGAGACTATGTATTCTGGACACCTTTCTACTGAAGAACAGCTTCTCAGAGAAGGAGAGTAACTTTTTCCTCTACTGCTCCTAAGGGGTCGGGGAATGGGTATACATTTTAGTGTGTTGGCAAAAGAATTATAGGAAAAGCAGAAATACTGGAATTTCATAATGATACTGCAGACCTATGACAGAAAGCCAAATGACAAAGACATGTAAATCAGAAAGAAAAGCAGATGATTCATTGAGTTGATGAGTAAGGTGTCTGTTGATTTTTTAAGGGTAAGTATCTCATGTTATGGCTCTGTTTAGTAAAGATACTAACGATACAACAAACATTTTGAATACGGAACATACAATACCTGAATTTAGGGAATATTTTATAACATACACACACAAAATCACATTTGCTTATTCTGAAAAATTTAACAAAAACAAAAACAAAAACACCTAAAATTCTTATCTTCTTCCCAAAACATGTCTTTTTTTACCTATTATAAAAATCTCAAGATGTTTCTAACTTTCTTAGAAATAAGGAAAGATAATTTGAATTCAGAATAATGAAGTTGTAAGAGGATAGCAGAGAGCAAAGACATACTACTGAGACCATTTCAGTCAGGTATTAAGAAATTTGGCAAAAAGTTTTTTAAATGAAGGGAATGAGAACACTCTGTTATAAATCATCTAGGCTAAGAACAAAAGACCCAAGATGTTGCTGACAAGGACTTTTCAAGAAAAGTCTGTAATTATAACAATTTGACAACTGTGATTTAATATTATTTATATGAAAGCAATTGAAATGACAGTGACCACCAAAAAGTATAATTAAAGGGGCAGAAAAGAATATCAAAAAAACAAAACTCTAAGGCTAAATAAAGTGAAACGGAAATTGTTATACATTTTATTTTACAATATTTATTCTCAATATATGAAATATCTTAATATTGAGGGTTTATAAGTATTTGGGAAATGAGTCTACCTATTTTAGCTTATGCTATTTTGAGTCATTTAATTCAACTTTAAATTGTTAGGTGGGGCACCTGGGTGGCTCAATGGGTTAAAGCCTCTGCCTTCAGGGCAGGTCATGATCTCAGGGTCTTGGGATCCAGGCCCCTGTCAGACTCTCTGCTCAGCAGGGAGCCTGCTTCCTCCTGCCTCTCTGCCTATTTGTGATCTCTCCCTTTCTGTGTCAAATAAATAAATAAAAATCTTAAAAAAAATAAATAAATTGTTAGGTGGCAGAATTTATCTCCTATCTTCATTTTTCTCAGTTTCTCAAGGAAAACAGAAATATCAACACTGTAAAATTTGAAAGAAATTCCAATCAAAAAGAACATATATAGTTGTCTTAGTTCTTCACACTGCGCATCCAGCAAAATTAAGCACGTCTTTCAAGCTACACAAGCATGTGATTGCTGACTCTAATTTCTGGAACTCATTATTGACAATAATAAATTATGTTGGTTTTATTACTGACTGTAGCTACCCTAAGAATACCAATAATATTAGCAGTGTTTGGTTTACATATTAGCATTATTACTTAAAAAGTCAAAAAAAGACCACTGAGAGATAGCTAGGCTGGAATTTAAAGTTAATGTTTTTCATTATTGAGCTCATGATGATTTATAAATTTTTAGAGTAAATTTGATTATTCTAATCTCCTGTCAATGGCCAATTATTTTTCCCCACTACTATTTCATGTCAGTTATGTAGAAACAGACATACCTGTTCTATAATTCTCAGATTTTAGGACTTTTATGAATTACTAGTTTAGTTGAAATGAAATACATATTCTTAAAGAGTACTTCCCAGAAAAAATTTTATTTAATATGCCTAACTTTAGTATAAGAGCTTAAATGATTATATTGTAAATCCTAAGAACATTTATAAACCTTATGTAATATTACTCCAACACTCAGAGACAATTTGCTAATAAATATTTAAAGTAAAAATAATTCACCTAATTTTGAAAATTATGTAAATTAGAATTTGTTAAAGTTCAGTAAGTACCCAATTAAAAGCATCTATGACTCATTTGATATAACTTGAGTTATGCATTATTTAAGTTTATATCTAACAACACAGACACACTATGATTAATGATTTTTAAGCAATATTAACTAGAAACAAAACAATGGATTCACCCATTTTAAAAGTGAAAATGCCAGAAAACAAATAAATTTAATCTATCAATTATTAATCATTTTATCACTCGTAACAATTAATTATGCTTATTTTAATCATTAACTATTATTTAATAATAATGATTAATGGTTGATTTTAATAATTTAATAATATCACATTAAAAATCAATGAAAGCAATACAGAGAACTATGAAGTTGTTAAGAAAAAGTAATTAAGATTGATTTATCTTTTCTCTGTATGTTCTTACCACAAAAGTCATGCTAAAGTTTAATTGAAGTTGGGAAATTCTAGCCTCTGACAAAAGCATTTGTTTTACTTATTATAATGATAATGAAATAAAAATTCACTTATGGAATCAAAAGCACCAGTGTGTCTAGATAAAGGAGGGATTATTAAAATTATCTTTTCTTGGTTTTGGTCTTGTAACCACTCAATCAATGAATTTTTAAAGCTATTAAACAGGTCCATTGTAAAGCAATAACCAGCTTTTTAAAAATCCTTTTTATTTTCTAAAATGCAGTTGTGGAAGGAAAAGGATAGATAGTGACTAAGTTTTTAAAGACAAACCTTATCTTTTCTGTTCCTAAAATAGTTTGGGGAATTGGAATAAAATTAGTTTTATAAAGTTAGTTAACTATTTGAGATATTTAGTTCAATGTACACATAGGAATCTGACCTACTTTCATCAATACCAGTTCAGAATTTTATAAAGAATGTAGGCTTTTAAAAAAAAAAAAAAAAGAATGTAGGCTTTTATACAATAAACATATAACTGAAAACTAAATTTTAGTGCTAGAGACAAAATTACTATAAATACTATTTTCAGTAATCTTTTAGAACATGGCCTTGAGAAAATTAAAATATTTTCTATCACAAAAGGTCAAACCCTAGTTGGTTCTTAAATTACCTTATCATAAAAGATATTAAAATGACACAGAAACTTTATTCCTTAACTTTGAGTAGAGTAGCCCTGAAGTCAGTTTGCAGCCACATACTGATAAAATAACTGAAAGAGACTCATCAGAAGCTTTTTCTTTCATTTTAAAAAATGCTTTTAGAATACAGTCTTACCACCACAACACAAATATTTAAGGAAAGAATAGACTCAAAAATGACTAAAGCAAATAGCAGTTTTTTCCTAATTTCCTCAAACTGGAAACACTCAAATATCCCTCCATTAGTGATGGTAAACAAAGTACAGTACACTGTACAATGAATGCTGCTTGAGCAACCAAAAGGGACAAATGATTGATATGTTCAAGAACATTCTAGAATCCTAAGTGTATATTTCTAAGTGAAAGAATAAAGATTCATAGTGTATGATTTAATTTATATGACAATTTCGAAAAGGCAAAGCTGGGAGAAAAATAGATCAGTGACTGCCAAGTGTTGTGGGTAAGTGCTGATTACAAAGGGTATGGGGGAACATACGGTCTGCACATACCGTGCTCATGGCTACAAGACTCTACGCATTTGTCAAAACTGACAGAAGAATATAACACACACACAAAAATGAATTTGCGTCTATGTTAATTTTTGAAAAAAACTCCAGGATGTGAGGAAAGATGGAATGTAGGCTGTGACAAATCAATCTGTCTTCCAATGAACTAGAAACTAAACAGAAGAGTATGGGAAAGAAGCTGACATATGTAACTTGGGAAAACAATATTCTGACCTGCTACTGAAATGCTAAAGACAAAGAGAGCTGCAGCTGCACAAAAACTCTGTGCTCTGGTGAAATGCCCCAAATTCGGAGACCCCCCAAAGACGACCACCAGAGTCCAGAGTCAAAGCCAAAGGGCAAGGGTCATTTATTGCGAGTTTGAACCCGGATTTCCCCGCACTCGTTACCGGTGATGCTAAGAGGCCCAGTGCAGCAGATTTTAAAGCTTTTTATAGATAGGCATAAACAAATTCGGGACTTTTCACAGTATTTGGACTCTTATTGGCTCAAATTTAAACACCAGCATGATCTGATTGGTTCCCGCACTTATTAACCAAAACCACAGAGAAGCATTCCTCTTGCAGCACTCAGCATGAAAGGGGGAAGGGTGAGTCTTTCAAGTAGCCACATTCCTGGGGTCAAATAGCTGGGTAGGGGGCTCCCGGTGTGGTTACGTAGCCACATTCCTGGAGCCTAATGGCCATGATCTCTTGTTCTCAGAAGGCGCGGAGAGGGAGAGAGGGGCCTTGTGATTTCAGGGTGGCTATAGGAGGGCTGCTAGTGGTTTTTTTCCACTTTTTAGGGTCTAGCAAGTGAGAATCCAGGTGGCTATTAGAGATATAAGGCATAACGGTCCTAATTTTATTTTTCACGCTTCTCACTGGTATATCTGTTTAAAACAAGAGGTGTTGTTTAAAAAGTTGGAGACTATGTTATTTGTAAAATAAGGTAGGACATATATAAGTATATTTAAGCATATATAAGTATACATTGTGGGGATCCCAGAATCAGGCTGGTGTCAACAGTTGAGTAATAGCTCCTGGACTCCCCAGCCCGGAGTTCTCCTCAGGGCAAGGCTAGAGTTAATAGTTGAGCGAAACTTCTGGTACCCACCTGTCTGAGCTCCTGCTTTTGTGAGAGAGGAGAGACAAAGGACAGTTAAATATGTGCGAAGTTTAACTAACAGCTTAGGAGGAAATAAGAGAATTGGTGCCTTGGGGTTTGTTACTGGTGTTTGGGAAAGAGATAAGGGGAACTGTGGGGGTGTGGAAGGAAGTTGTAGAACCCTTGCTGTGATCCTTCCACTGTGGATGTTTATATGTGACTGAGCACTGTTCACTATATAACGGCTTGTAACCCTGGATAAAATCGGCACTATTTGGACACCATCCACTTTGTCCCTCCCGTCCCCATCTCTTTTGGTCTTCTTCGTTTCACCATCTCCTTGCCCTTAGGTCTCCATTCGTGTTGCTGTGTCGGCCGCAACATACATAAGTATATAGGTTCCAGAACTATAGCAAGAAAATATAAGATGAACCTAGGGACTTTTACAGTGCTAGAAAGTGAGAAGGCCCATAATAAATAAGCATAGGCATGTTAGTGAAGACTTGTTGAAAGACTGGAGGCACTGTATGTCTGACTACGAAGAAATGACAACAAAATGTAAATGGCACCTTGGAGTAGATCCCTGAATAAAAAAAAAGAATATTAGTGAACAAACTGGTAAAATCTAAATAGCTCTGTTCTTCAATTAATACTATTGCACCAAAGTTAATTCTTTGATTACGATAAATATTGTATCATTATGTATAATGTTAATATAAGAGAAACCTGGATGAAGGATATACAGGAAATAGCTACACTTTTTGGTAACTCTTTTTTAAGTCTAAAATTACATCAAAATAAAAGTTTTTTAAAAGTGCTGGGCATGCCCAGGAATATATGTGTTTTTTTCTGACACGGTAATTACAATTCAATCTGAATAGAATATTTAGGATTCTACCTTTCTTTCCTTTTTTTTTTTTGTTTTGTTTTGTTTGTTAAGGGGCTCTATCCCAGGACCCTGGGATCATGACCGGAGGCAAAGGCAGACGCTTAACTGACTGAGCCACCTAGACACTCTAAGGATTCTACTTTTCATTCGTGCTTTGTCATTTCTGAACATTCTTAAAAGATCCAGAATAAATTGGAATAGAAAATGTTCCTGTTTTCACTGTAGTTGCAATTGTCAGCATAATATATTACTGTGTTTCCACTTTCTATTGATAATGTTGTCATGAACAGACAACTGAAATCTAATGTGTCAAGTTTCCCAAATGCTTCATATTTGAAATATTAAAGATTTAGGATTGTGCTCTGGGGCACCTGGGTGGCTCAGTGGGTTAAAGCTTCTGCCTTCGGCTCAGGTCATGATCTCAGGGTCCTGGGATCGAGGCTCAGCAGGGAGCCTTCTTCCTCCTCTCTCTGCCTCTCTGCCTACTTGTGATCTCTCTCTGTCAAATAAAAAAAAAAAAACCTTAAAAAAAAAAAAGGATTGTGCTTTGCCAAACTTCTCATTATTCAAGATGCTATGTGGATGACGTGTGCATTTCAGTTGACTACATTCTATAAAACCTGATATTTTTAAAAGAGTAAACAATAAAAAAGGAACTTGAATATCAGTTGTGAGTGTTGCCAAATCATGCTATGTTACCTCTTTGGTTTTCCTAGAATTTTTCAGGACCTGGAGCTTTAACAAATAAATATAAATATTGAACTTTTCAGTATATAGTTTTACTGAGCACTTAGTCTTAATATTTGTATTTCAGTATTTCATACTTTAGATAGAAGTATGCTACTTCTATCATTATATACACTTCGGGCAATTTATTATGTTATTAAAGTGTTGTCTTAGCCAGGGTGTGCCTGGGTGGCTTGGTCAGTTAAGTATCTGCCTTGGGCTCAGGTCATGAGCCTGGGGTCCTGGATCTAGCCCCATATCAGGTTCCCTGTTCAACAGAGTCTGCTCTCCCTTTCCCTCTGGGGCTCACTCCTGCTGTGATCTCTCTCTCTCTCTCTCTGTCAATTAAATAAAATCTTTAAAAAAGGGGGGGGCACCTGGGTGACTCAGTTGGTTAAGCGACTGCCTTCAGCTCAGGTCACGATCCTGGAGACCCAGGATCGAGCCCCACATCAGGTTCCCTGCTCGGCGGGAAGCTTGCTTCTCCCTCTCTCAGTCCCTCTGCTTGTGTTCCCTCTCTGGCTGTGTTTCTCTCTTCAAATAAATAAAATCTTTAAATTAATTAATTAATTAATTGATTAACTAATTAAAAAAAAAGTGTTGGTTTAGCCTGGATACCATGTGCAGTATATGCTGGAATGGCTGGTATCAAAGTGGTTGCTTAGTGAGTTTGTATTTAACCAACTTTCCATATATTTGTTAGAAAAGGGTATTTATAAGGGGCACTTGTGTGTCTTGGTCCAGTTAAGTATCTGACCTCAGCTCCTGGGACAGAGCCCTGCTTCAGTCTCCTTGCTCAGTGGGGAGTCTGCTGTCCCCTTTTCCTCTGCTCTTCCCCCCACCCCCCACCCCCACTCAAGCTTTCAATCTCTCTCTCTCAAATTTATAAAATCTAAAAAAAGAAAAAAGACACTTATAAATACTGGCAATCTTTATAACAGGTTTGGTGGAGATGAACCATATTTAGAGAAAAAATTGTTTGAAGTGTCTGGGGCTCATTTTTTAATCACACAACTGTATCACACATATTCTACACTGGATTCCTGAATCAATTTCAGTGAGAATCAGACCATCTAATTTTTTTTTTAAATTTAGACTTTATGTTTTAGAGCAGTTTTGAGTTATTGAAAAAATTGAGGGTGGAGTGAGGAGATTTTCTACATATCCTCCCGACCTCCTCATACATAGCGTGCTCCATTATAAACATCCCCCACCAAAGTGGTATATTTGTTACCAGAGATAACCTAGATTGACACAGTACAACCACCAAAGTCCAAAGTTTGTTTTTATAGCTCATTCTTACTGTTGTACATTCTTAGTTTGGACAAATGTATAGTGGCATGTGTTTATTATTGTGATATTTTACAGAGTATTTTCAATGTCCTAAAAATCCTCTGTGCCCTGCCTATCCTTCTTTCACATATCCCCTGGCAACCACTAACCTTTTTACTGTCTCTGTTGTTTTTTCTTTTCCAGAATGTCATATAGTTGGAATCATATAGTATTCACCTTTTTCAGATTGGCTACTTTCACCTAATAATATGGTTTAAGGTTATTCTATGTCTTTTCATGAATTGATAGTGCATTTCCTTTTAGTGCTGAATAATATTCCATTGTTTAGAATGATATCCCATGGCTAATTTATTTATGAAAATAAGGATAAAAACTGTTTTAAAGCAATGAATTACAATTGCTTACATAAGTTTATTTCAACATAAGTATCCTCAGTTAAACATGTGCTTTTTTTAAAGCTCTCTAGATCTAGGCATGCAAAGTCCAAAACCTTTATTAGCCTGGAGCATGTCAAATCCTGAACATCTAGGTAACTGACCTACAATTTTCCTATTCATGCACAATCAGCTTCAACTCTCTTGTTGTAGTTTTTTGTTTTGTTTTTGTTTTTGTTTTTGTTTTCCTTTTAAGTATGCTCTCTGCCCAGAGTGGAACCCAAGGTGGGGCATGAACTGACAATAACCCGAGATCAAACCCTGAGCTGAGATCAAGGGTTAAATCCTTAGCTGACTGAGCCACCCAGGTGCCCCTTGTTATGGACTTTTGAAAAGACTTTGTCAGGGCCTATAACTTAGAGATCATATTTAATTTAGTACTTTCTGAAACATTAGATTTTTAAAAAAGATTTTATTTATTCATTTGAGAGAGAGCTAGAGACAGAGACAATATGAGCAGGGGAGAGGCAGAGGGAAGGGGAAAAGCAGACTCCCTGCTGAGCTGGGACCCTGACCTGAGCCTCTATCCCAGGCCTGGAGACAATGACCTAACTTGGAGGCAGATGCTTAATCTTCTGAGGCAACCAGATGCTTCTGAAACATTAGATTTAATTACCCAGTCCTCTCCCAATGACTTTCCATACCCTTTCTCTCACAGCAAAGTAAGCACACTTCTCTTGTAGTTTTCTTGGTAGTCAGGGAAATAGAACAAAATGAATCACAGTTATTGACAATTTTGTAGCCCTTTCCTCTAATATACTGACAATGATTTACGTAGTCTATGTGCTTCTTGCCTATTCTGTCCTTCATCTCTCTATGAATAAATAAAGTTTTGAATTGATTATATTCTTTTACTTATTTTAATTCTTATAGCATTATTTGTTTTGGATATTACAGAACACTGTAACATCCCACATATAATCTTCTGGTTCTTATTTATTTTATCTACCTAGCCTTATTTTGCAACACTCATATTTTTGGGGTAATTTCCACAATTCTAAGCATTATCATCATATTTTATGAAGCATTTATGTGCTAGACAGTGCCTTTTATGTCTTCTGTAAATTATCTTATTAATTGTGAGGTAGATAAAATGAATAGTTCTTGATTTGTAATTTATAAGAAAACTGAGAGATCCTCTTCATTAGCATATTACTAGACAGTCAGTGGCTGAACTGATTTTAAACCTAGATCTGTTTGGACTTGAAGTATAAATATAAGTATCTAATTTTTCTCTCCATTAATAAAAAATAAAAGTCAGAGAATGGGTTCAATATGCTCACAGAATAATATGTTCATTTAAAAAGCATATCTTCTATTTTAACAATAACAAAATATCACTAGGTACTAAATAAGTATAAAGTTTGTCTAACATCTGTCTAGTAATAGGAATATACTCTATAGGAATCTTGTAGCTCAAGTAATAAATATAACACCAGAAACATATAAGGATTCCCATATCTCTGAAAATACCCAATTATGAATATTGTTTTCTCTATTTCTTGTAGATGCAGAGTCCAAGTCACCGATTAGAAATTGTATTTCTTTTTTCTTGTCCTTGTATTGACCGAAGTTATCCTTGCCATAGTTTAAGGGAGTCAACATATAGTGCACATTATTCCATCTCTGACTTTGGACTCACTGAAAGAGAATTCAAAAATATCCAGACTAAGATGTCCTCTTTATTGCTAATTAAGTTAGGTTAAGGGTGTGATATTTTTCTTGCTAACACTCCCCTCATAATCTTGTAACCCCTTTCTGCAAGTAAGATCTTACACCCTGGGGCACCTGGGTGGCTCAGTGGGTTAAAGCCTCTGCCTTTGGCTGAGGTCATGATCTCAGGGAATCATGGGATCGAGGCCTGTGACAGGCTCTCTGCTCAGGGGGAGCCTGCTTCCTCCTCTCTCTTTCTGCCTGCCTGTCTGCCTACTTGTGATCATTTTTCTCTATGTCAAATAAATGAATAAATTATTTTTTAAAAAGATCTTACACTCTGTAACTCATGTAGACATATGTAGTTCATATGTATCTAACTTAGTTTGTGAAATTCCTGTATATGCCAAACTTTAGCAGGTATGCCTTGCAAATTCCCCTTCAACTTTCATTGATTTTAAGTGATCAGTAGTGACAGTGCATGCCTCTGAATCATATGACAATAATATTTTTTAAATAGCCATCATTAAAAATACAGTGCAAAGTATAGCAATGTACTATGTAAATTTTAGAAGTCAATTTAATAAACCCCTCTTGTACCTACTACTTGCAAGGTGATCTATTCTATGCTTTGAGCATATTAATATGATTATGAGTTAAGTTCTCATTGCAGAAAAATTTACATTTAAGAAGTGACCATAGAATGAACCTCTCCAAATAAAACACATAGAACGTGTTAAAAGATATGATAAAGTTATAATGAAATTGTAAAAGCTCCACATAGAAAGAAGAGGATAATTCTCTCTGTGCTGATATA
Organism: Spilogale gracilis; assembly: GCA_004023965.1. NCBI lineage: Eukaryota > Metazoa > Chordata > Mammalia > Carnivora > Mephitidae > Spilogale > Spilogale gracilis. The sequence goes on along the minus strand of PITA01008464.1, from coordinate 58,305 downwards.
ATGTAAAGGGAGAAAGTGAATGGATTTTGCCTCAGCCAAAACCATGCTCAGAGGCAGAGACAGGCCAATGGCAATCTAGAGGTAGAGGAAAGGTGACTGCAGTTTCTCTGGTCAGTAAATTCAGTATCTGTGTGGTAAACCTTTATTCATCAATAGATACAAGGGGAAGGTTTCTAACTTTCTCGCTGGGTTTCACACTACTTCCTCTTACCATCTCTTCCCTCTGGCTTCACCAAATTACAGGTGTTCCTCAAACACCCCATGCTGTTTTGCCTCTTCAAGAGATTAGCATTAATTTCTCTCTGCATGTTTGTGAATATTTTGCATTTTTTAAAGATAGTTTTAGCATGATTCCCATTCATGAAAATATCAGACCAGAAGACAATAAAATAAAGTTTTGCAAAAAACTGTTCCAATTAATATTTTCTGCATTTAGAAAAATCATTTTGTATAACATTTCATTGAATCATCACATCATTCCATAAGATAGGGATTCACTTTCTTTACATTTAGAAACATACAACTCAGACTCAAATTAAAGCAAATTACTTTGTGAGGTAACTCATAAATTGCACTCTAAGTCTCACACTGTTTTCTAGCAGAAAAAATCAAACTTCCATTAAAGGAAAACTCCTACAGTGTAGTGGCATCTGGCCAGTGTGTTTGCTCCTTCTTAATCTCCTTCTGCTATTAAGTCACCAAACTTTAAATAGAAAGTCAAGTTTCTCAGGGCGCCTGGGAGGCTCAGTGGGTTAAGCCTCTGCCTTTGGTTCAGGTCATGATCTCAGAGTCCTGAGGTCCAGCCCACATCAGGCTCTCTGCTCAGCAGGTACCCTGCTTCCCCTTCTCTCTCTGCCTGCCTCTCTGCCTACCTGTGATCTCTCTCTCTGTCAAATAAATAAATAAAATCTCTAAAAAAAGGAGAGAGAGGGGCACCTGGGTGGCTCAGTTGGTTAAGCGACAGCTTTCGGCTCAGGTCATGATCTTGGAGACCCGGGATTGAGCCCCACATCAGGCTCCCTGCTCAGCGAGAAGCCTGCTTCTCCCGCTCTCAGTCCCTCTGCTTGTGTTCCCTCTGTAGCTGTGTTTCACTCTGTCAAACAAATAAATAATCTTAAAAAAAAAAAAAGGAGAGAGAAAGTTAAGTTTCTCAGATTCAACATTTAAACTCTTGCCTATATTGGGGAAATATGGATACAAGTTAATGAAATTATAAATTTATTATTCTGAAGATGAAAAATCATTTTAGTCCCTGTATTTAAGATTATCATGCTGAAATGAATAATACCATTTCAAATGGTATAACTTCATGTTACTAGGCTATATTTTTATACCCCTGAAAGCCAAAAATAGTATATAGTCTATGACAGAAGGATTGTTACTATTTTAAACCCAGAAATATCATTACATCTAAATGGTTCATAACTTTTATTCCATAAATGCTGTTGAAGTCTTAAACATAAATACACAAAGAACACATTTAAAGTACATTATGATTATCATAATTAAGTATTGTTTTTTATTTAAAGTCCATCTTCCTCTTTTCTAGCCACCAACATCCACAATTCGTTTTGGATTTTGCAGGTGAAAGACCAGAATTTAAGTTTAGTTTTAATATTCAATAAATTTAAGGGGAATATAACATACTTTATCCTAGATTATTCCCTTATTGTTTAATGGACTTATATAGGTATTTTATATTCAGTACTTCAGATCCTTTTTAAAAACATATTATTTATACATTAATATATACATAAACTATGGCGTGAAAAACAAATATACCTAATGTTAATTGAATGTTAAGTTTGCCCTGTCTGAGATGAGTGAGAGCCTGGGATGAAAGACACAGAACAAAACTCTTTGGGCAAAAAAATGGCCATTCACTTTCAGAGTGGGAAATGGAGAAGAAGAGAGAGCTCTCCGGGTGAAACTGAAATCAACTGAAACCAGGCCAACATTCCAATAAAAGCATCAATCTTACAGGTCCAGCCATCAGATTTAGAACTCAGGGAAGTAGTATTAAGACAGATACCGGAGAGTCAAGAAAAGCTGGAGAGTTTTCCATATAGAAGATAGAAGATAAATCCTCAGAGGGCTGAGTGGCTAGAGAAGGTTTGCAAGAAACTTCTCAGGTAATATTGACATGGGGGGAGTTCTTAAGATAAACGGAGAAATTTTTGTTCATATGGTTCATTTGTGGTAAGTTTTGAGAAGAGAGGTATTTTGGGAAGAACAGTCCTAAAATAGGACCACAAGCACATTTTAATCTATTTAATAATTGGTTACACATTTTTTAGAAATAATACTAAGTTAATTTCTGTTCAGAAATAAAGCACATGCTGAATTTTAATAAATTAAACATTATTCATTTATTTAACAAGTATTGTTTATACATGTGCTACGTGCCAAGCACTGTTTTTCACAGATCGTCCATGGGAATCATGATGGGAGATTAATCTTAATATTCTCAGGTTAGTTCCCAAGGCAGATTCAAGTCCTTAAAGACAAAGATCACCAGAATAAATATCATTGTTCTAGTGAGACTGGGTCAGAAAAGAGAGAAAAATCATGGCCCAACTTAATGGGTATCAAAGTAAAGGGAGGGTGATAACATTGAGTTTTGAGGTGAAAAGATTTTCTATAAATAAATAATGTTTTGTTTGTAGAGAGATACAAGAATTTCACCAAAAGTTAAATTAAATAAAGCCAGAAAATCAAATTGTAAGTACAGAAAAATTCTCATTCCTCATCAGCATAATCATCTGGCCACATACCAGAAGTATCTCCAAATGAGTTGTTTCTTTTGACAATAGACCCTGCCATGATCTATTGTCAAAAATCCCCGGCCTTATGGTAATCTGTACCTTACTTGTCCTTTAACACGAGTTTTAGAAGGAGGACATCTAAATGGAAATATAGTTTTTCCAAGACATATGGTATCTGGCTTGTGATAGGGTGGAAATATAGTGACTGCTTACCGACCCATAGAAATACAACAGCGTTATGCAAGAATTGCCATGATTCTGTGTGGATAGAGATCTTACCTTAAAAGGAGGAGAAACTCTAGCAAAAGAATTAAAATGTTACAAAGGATCATATAATCATACTGGATAACACATGATTTGATTCATAGCATTTTACAGACTATGGAGATATCTGGATTAAATGATTTTGGTTAGAGCTGCAACATTTGGTAGATATTTTCACAGGTGTAGGCAACAAGTATATAATTATGAGTGTCTCACAAAATTCTCATAATAATGTATTAATAAGATAATAAATTATAAATTAATAAAATAAAAGAAATATATAATAATAAAATAATAAATATATAATTAAAAATGTATAATTACTAAACATATGGCAATAAATTAATAAAATATTAAAATATTTAAAGAGAGAATTTTGTTATGTTATGATAGGCCACTATATTACTTTAAAAATTATAAAACAACATTCTTGGCAGGAAAATATAATTACAAGTAATTACTATAGATGTCAGATAAAAGAAATCTGATTTAAAACACTATGTCAATATATGCATAAATGTATACATACATATGATTTGTAATGTTAAACAATAAAATTAAAGGTCACCAGTCCATGCAGTGCACATGAGGACGGAAGTCTCATAGAAATATGCAGCGGCCACGAGCAGATCACGTCTGCGGAAGTCAGATAGACCAATCCCGGGCTGCCACTTCGGCGGTACCGCGGATAGGGAAGTAAGTGATTGCCATGAGGAAGGTTTTGTCACTATAGGGTGTGTCCCCTATATGGTATTACTTAGGTCCTAAAACGTCAATAAATTGAAGATTCTATTTCTCAGACTAGACATGAGGAAATAGAATTCTGTCTTGACAAACCTTTTCTTACTCTGTACAGAGTACATGTCTTAGAAGCAAACTGCTTCGTATTTGGCATTTAAATGTTGAATTCTGCCACCAATCATAGACATCATACAAAGAACTTGCATAGAGTAATATATGGTAGTATAACTGAGATCAAAGTTCAGACTTCATGTTTTTCTTATCTAAAAAACAATTTTTAAGAGTTTAATAATTATTTTAAACTTTGGTGTAATTTATTATACCAGTAGTTCTCAAGCCTATAATGTCACCTTCACTTGGAAACTTTATAAAAAACCAAAATTCCCAGACCCAGTCTGAATACTGACTCAAAAACAATGGGTGTGGAGCCCAGTAATCTGTGTTTTACCAAACACTATAAGAGATCCTCAATTTTGTTAAAGTTTGAGAACCACGGTCCACACTATAATATACAAAGAGAGTTTCGGTAGCTTCCACCTGTCTAAATTCACAGAATGATACCTCATTAGAGTTGACAATTTACTTCAGATGTTAGTTTGAGTGCTGTGATCTCAATCTTTTTTTTTTCTTTTTTTCTCCAAAAACATTCCCAATTAAGTACGATCAAATAATATTTCAACTACTACATAATTTTTGTCAGTTAAAAACATTTCACTCTTAAAAAACACATTACTTTTTTCTTGGTAGTAGGTTAAGTGCCACCAAACAAGTAAGAAATTTTGATATGCAGAACATGTAAATTCAAGATCCCAAATGAAACACCAAAACTACAAGTAGATAGGCAGAGAGAATATCTCAGGATAAAAATACAAATACCATTTATAAAATGCAAAATTCTAGAGACCTGAAAAAACCATCCTGTACAGACGTATCAGTGATTTGTATTAAAAGTAGGAACAATGCCTAGGGTTCTATTAGGGCCTTTCCAGTTACGCTTACCTGAAATCCTTTTGGGAAATTGGCAGAAGCAAGTAATGAATAAATAAATAAAATTTAAATACTGAGTGAAGTTAATCAGGTCAACAGGAAAGCCAGAAACTTCAGCAAACTCCACCAAAAGCAAAGTGATATGTGTAAAAGGCAGCAAGTGGTTAGAGTCCATCTCATTTGAAAGACTTCATTCACCAATATTATAAAATGTTGTCACTTACTTTTATCACCATCTGGCCTCCTTGTTAAGGCTGCAAATATGAAACATATTGCCTTAAAAATGAAAAGTTGGGTGGGGAACCTCAATCCTTTTTTTAATCCTTTATCATACCGGGAGTTTCTCTGATTAATTTCTTTGAGCTTTAATTAAAACAGATCAATTTACACTATGATAATATTAAGTTTCCTGACCTTTTGATATCATTACGCTTTAGAGTGTCAACCCTTGGAAGCCATATTACCATTGACTTTTGAACCAAACAGCAATGCAAATTCACAACCTCTAGGCAGAAATGCCCATATACCACAATTCTCGCACATACACACCTATATACTTCAAGCAAACTCGTAAGTTTTAGAAGTCATTCTGATTGTATTCTCATTTTCAACAGAAACCATCACCTGGTGAGCCTTAGTTTGTTGAGCATTCAGTTAATGAAGCCACAGTTAGGACTTTAATCTCCATTTTAGAAAGTTAGCTTTTCTTTTTTAAATATTTCTTGCCCTTGGGAAGCTGACGTACGTAATGCTTACTATCATTTCTCACAAGAGAGCGAGAGAATGAGATAGATCAAAGAATCACTAAAAAACCAAATCAAAGTCTATGTTCTCCTACAGTGGGTCATTAATTGTGGTGAAGCAGAGCCCATACTCAGTAAAATGTTCAGATATTACCGCCGTCCCACAGGGTGCTCCCTCCTTTCTGCCCATCATCACCTTGTCATCCAACTACTCCCTGTGGCCTGTGCCCATCGTGCACTTCCATTCTCAACAAGCCCATTCCCTAGCTGTGATGTCACTGTTTGAAAATCACTGGAATGGACATTAATTTTTGATAATATCAGATATTTTCTGTGATTTCTTCTAACAGCATGATAGGGACTGAAGAATTAATGATCTTAACATACAAAAAAATGATTGCAGAAAACAAAAAAAAAGTATATACTTTTATCACTGCCAATATTCAGCCATTATCATACTCAGTTCATATTTCTGCATGTATTTCTCCCAAGAGATAAGAAGCAGCCAATGCTAATGATGAAGATCTTAGGAAAGAAGCGATGGGGAAATTAATAGGAGGCAGATAGTAACAGATCCTATTTGCCTTTTTTTCTTTAGCTTAAAAAAAAAAGAAATTTATTTTCTCACAGCTCTAGAGGCTAGAAATCTGAACCTAGCACATGTAAAAATATTCTGATTTTGATAAATTACTAAATAAATTGGCTGGATTGGTTCCTTTTAAAGGCTCAAAATCTGTTATTTTATTTTTTTTAAACTTTATCTTTTTTTTTTAAATTAATATTTATTTTTTCCATAACCCAGCCACCCTACCCCTCCCCCCTGACTCCTCAGCAACCCTCAGTTTGTTTCCTGAGATTCATGTCAAATCTTAAAATGACTCTCTTATTAGGCAATTTTATGAGCATAGATGCAATTTTTGTAGAGTTAAACATCCTCCTTGGACATAGTGTTTCAGACTTTACTTTTTAACCATCTTCAAATAAAAGGTATCTAGGATCCTGTATAATGAAGACTGTATCAAGAGAATCAGAAATCTGTCATTTATAATATTTTAAATGTCACTGGGTATGTGAGATGAAACTTTCCCACAGATGATGAAGACGCTAAAACTTCAACCCGTAGACTACAGGCTACATACTTCTTATATTTACCAGTATATCTCTGGAACCTAGCACATGTAAAAATATTCTGATTTTGATAAATTACTAAATAAATAAATACATAAATTAGAACTTCCCGGTAAAGTCATAGACTTGGGATAAAAAAAATATTGGTTGCTATAAGGCACAAGAGTTGGAATGATTACATACTCAAAAAAACCCCTTTAATTAATATACTTGGGAAATAAGAACTCAGGGGAGTCATACTAGAAGCCTAAATGTGATTGAGAAGCAATCACAGCATTTTACATTCTCTGGAGGACAGAGAATTTTTTTTCACATTGTGTTCATTGAGAATACAGTTGCTACTTATTTTTGTGTTCTTTGATTCAGAGTTGTTTGTAGCAACACAAAATGAATGTAAAAGGAGGTAAATTAAAGAGGAAAGAAAACAACTAGAAGCGTGTTAGAGTCCCTCAATTTACTTCACACATGTACCATTTCTTATTGGCTAAACATCTGAAGAATTATAATTATTTATTATTATTTAGCCTATCTTTGGGGTTGCTACATTCATCTAAATGGTGAAGCTTGTTTTAAGGCATAAATAAAGTTGAAAACTTTCATGTCAGTTCTTCTAAATGTGGTTTTCTTCTCTTAGAACACCCAAATTAAACATGTATCGCTGAAAGTAAACAGCTTTTCAGAGGACATTACCATGGTCTTTTGGCACTTTAGAGACTTAGCAAGTTATTTTTAGTGCTGGCCCGAGTCATCGTCTCAATTTTCCTATCAATCAAATCTGCAGAAGTTGGCTAATACTTGTCATTGCAACAATCTCAGTAAAATAAATGAAATAAGAAATGATGGGACAGACAAAGACATTTCGGTCTGAGAACAAAAAAAAGATCAGAAAGGGTATTTCACAGAAATAATCTATCAGGACATAAACTACAAAATAACTGAAGACAAATTTATATGAAATTAGAGACAGAGATAGCATACTTTCCAAGTCGGTAGGTTGAAGTGAAGAAATCTTTAAGGAACTATCAAATTTCCTGTGCTTTCAGGTGAGTTTTCTGTGAACAGTTATGGCTGCTTAGAAAGGCAGGAAGTGGTAAGACTAAGAAGTCTGCACCTTTTTCCGTCATAATAACACACGACATGAGCTGCAAAATGGCATCACCAATCAATAGCAACAATCAGCCAGCTAACTCCCAAATTCATTTTCTCTTTAGTAGAGACAGTGGCTAATATCTCAGGCATGTACATATTAATTACCCAATATCTAACCAGCTTAAATATAAAAAAGGATTCAGAGTGAGTTTGAGTATTAATTTTCTTTCTTCTTCCACTTTTTTCTCCTCCTGCATTCCGCCTCTTTCTTCTCCTCCATTTTCTTCTTTTATTTCTCCTTTTCTACCTCTTTGCTCAAAATTTATAGATATAATTTCAGTGAAATCTGGGCACTCTATTCAAAACTACCATGAGCTTCTCTGAACCAAGTAATCTGTAGGAAGTAAATCTGATTTACAAATCTCTATTTAAAGTTTCATCATTTTGAGATGTGTTCAAAGTGTCATTTGACCCACTTTTCTAATCTGAGAAAATAACAGATATGGGATTGGATTTTTATAGAATTTGGAAATGAAAAATAGCACTTTATTCTCATAAGAGGAAATATAAAAAGGAAAAGAAACAGATCGTCCTGAAACTGAAGACAAGTTTTAAAATATGTCTTTAGTTCTAGAAAGGTTCTGGGATACAAAAGCAGACAGCAGTGTTAGGTGAAATTTTTGGAGGTAGGAAAAGCTTTAACACATCCACGAGTCCCAGTACCTGTCACCAGAGACCTGGGTCATGTTTCTTTTTGGTAGCAAGTATCTAAGGGGTTTGGTCAGCACTGAGGATCCCCAGTCTAGGTAAGAAATGTCTAGATATCACATCCTTTAGGGTGGAGCAAAATAAAGCCTTCCAGCATCAGTAAGAACTGGTTCTGAACTAATGAGATCCACTCTGAGAATTGGTGCCCAGGGGTGGGGTGGGGTGGGGAATAAGAAGAGCCATAAGCTTTAATGTTTCCATCTATGAACCATTAATTATTGCCCAGGTAAAAGCCTAATAAATCAGAGGCTGACACTATAAACCAGATTATAACTTAAAAAGTTATAACAGTTAAATAAAGTAGAAAATAGTGAATACTCAAATAGTGAATATTTTAACCATGTCATAATAGGAATTGAAAAAGGTGACTATGCTGGAAATAGGCAAACACTGTAGTTTATGTTTATGGATTTTTTTTAAGTTCAGAATTTAAATGACCAAATATATGTAAAGGTAGGTGTTGATGCATGTAGGAACTTACTAAAAAAGTACAACATACCTTAATAGTTTTTGTTTTTTAAAAAGATGAGAAAACTAAGTACAAAATAATAGACAATTGAGTAAAATTTGTTGATGATACTTCAAAGGCATTCACAAAGCTCCTCAACAGAGGGGAACAAAGAACTAACACATTTTAGTGTTGACACTGCAAGCTATTACACTAAAAATAGATAAACTTTGTGTTGAAATTTTATAAGATAGATATAAAAAAATATATTAATAAAAGAAGCTTCTACAAGTTTCTTGATTTTTTTCCCAAATGATCTTCAAACACGTGAAAACTGTGGCATTTTCTCAAGTTGTAATACCAGAGCTTGATATTTTTAGAACTGACTGTGATAAATATGGATTAGACATATGAAAGAACTCTGTTTATATGTCTGATACTTGTTACAAAATTAAATAGAACAAATCATAATCCTTTACCCACTGGAGATTGTCCAAATTCATCATGTGTGACTCAGAGAGAAAACAAACAAACAAACAAACAAAAACAAACACTAGAGTGAACTCTTTCTCCTGGATTGCGAACTTGGTCTACATAGTATATCTAGTCTTCAGTGACAGTCATTCACATGTTAGTTCTATTTCCTTGATTTCTTCTTCAATTGGCTGATGAATAGTTTCCACTAGAAATATTTCAAAATGGTCTTGAATTACTGTTTGTAATTTCAGAAAATTACTTGCCTATATATATATATATATGTATATATATATACTTGCCTATATATATAAAATTACTTGCCTATATATATATATATATATATACAGATGCTGATATGAGTCTCAATATTGATCTTTGAGCTACAATAATCCTAATACTGAGTTTTCCCATAATTTGAATTTTTGTAGCTCTAATTAGTAATTTCTCCATTGCAGTAAGCATTTTTTTCCATTTTCCTTTTTTTTAAGTGACTATTCAAATTTTATGTGAGAAATTTTATAATTCTAATGGGTCAATAATGAGAATCTTTCTCAAACCAATTCCTGAAAGAAGAATTTCCACTCTCTGAAAGAAAGTGCAAATCTGTGCGTGTGAAAATCTGGAAGGAAAAATAATGGTTGGTCACGCATTGCATGTAATTTAATTAACTTAAGAAGCAAGTATATATGGGTATCGTGTGTGTGTGTGAATGTGAAATAAGTCATCATAAAAATTACACTGATTCAGAAGTTATGGCAAATATTTTTGTTTTGTTTTTAAAGATTTATTTATTTTAGAAAGAGAGAGGGAGAGAGCTTGTGAGGTAGGAGCAGAGCAGAGGGAAAGAATATCATGCAGACTCCTTGCTGAGTGCAGAGCCTGATGCAGGACTTGATCCCATGACTCTGAGATCATGGCCTGAGCTGAAAACAAGAGTTGGACAATTAACAGGCTGGTGGCCTGAGCTAAAATCAAGAGTCAGAAAACTAACTGAACCACCCATGCGCCACTATGGCAAATCTTTACAAAGGATAAACTCTGGCTTGCTATTCCAGGATTTATGACAAAAGTTCTGACTTTTCAATATGGAAGAGGTACATCTACAGAAGGTTTTTCTAAATTATTAGAAATATCTTCAGGTTAATTTAAATTAACTATGAATAATTTTAAAATATACTTTTTCAGATATATATGAGAAAATATTTAATTGGCATATGAAAAAATATTTAGTTTTCATAGAATTTTGCTTAATATAACATTGCTGTTCCTTGAAAAATACAGTTTGCACTTTAGATATAATAGAACAAGGAACATGAGCAAATGTGTTTTTCTAGGCTTCTCTTTTCCCAAGTAAGCTAATACTGACATAGTTGTTAGATTTTTTTGTTATAGATATTACCATTAAAGGTCACCATTTAAGAACAGAGAGAGATGGGTGGTAGAAAGTACAAAATTCTCCAGTCCATTTCCTAGTGGAATTATGTATGCGATTTTTACTATCTTATTAAAAAATGGGGCGCCTGGGTGGCTCGGTTGGTTAAGCGACTGCCTTCGCCTCAGGTCATGATCCCGGAAGACCTAGGATGGAGTCCCACATTGGGCTCCCTGCTCAGCCGGAAGCCTGCTTCTCCCTCTCTCACTCCCCCTGCTTGTGTTCCCTCTCTGGCTGTGTTTCTCTCTGTGAAATAAATAAAATTTTTAAAAAAAGAATTGGAGGTATATTAGACTATGACTCAGAAAATATGGGTTCTCTAATTTTATAATTTAGCTAATTATAAGTGCTCTAAGACCCTATACTTTTAAAAAGCCATCTTCAAATATCAATGAAAAAAAATTTAAGTCTATAGACAATATGAACCCAAATATAATACCATGAATAGAAATAAACATTTTTTTCTTTAAAGATATTATTTTGAACTAATTTAGACCCTGCTTGTTCGGTGTGCTCATTGTTACTGAATAGCACTTAAGTATTCATTTCTACAGTTGAAGAAAGGGAAACTAGGGAAAAAGAACATTATTGTTAAAATTGCTTGTCATTTTGTCATTTTGAATAATGGACTAAAATCACAGCACTTATATTATCTGTTTCCTGAAAAGAAAATGCATGAGTTGAAGGGAAATAGAGCCATTGAAGGGGGGAAACTAACTCTCCAAGAAGTTTTGCGTTTAGTTATAGGGCATCAAATATTGATCTATAACTATGAATAAGAATGTCGGTAATTTCTGGGTGAAAATGTTTGACTGAAAACATTTTTATTACTTACAATATTTTATATGGTCTACCATTTTTTAAAATTGTTAAAATTCAAGAGAAGTAACAATTACTAAGTATATATTTAAAATACTTGTCTCCATCATTCAACCATCAGAATCAAGAATAAGAATAAAAGTCTGTGTTTCAACCAACAGTATTGTTATTTTCCAGACAACATACATATCCATGTATTTCAACTCATGGAAGCATACATGTCTTGAAAATTTTAATATATAATTTCAATTAGGACAGACAACTTTTCTACTTCTTTGTTAGTTTGTATGTCTAGAATATCACTTAAATCTCTGCAAACCTATAATAAATGTTGCCATCTTCCTCAGCTCAAAATTTCACCCTTTCCTCATACAGCCACTGCTCACTCTGAAACAAATAAGGCATAGAAATCAAAAGGGTTAAAAATCCCTAGATATTCACCCTATGTTCCTTGGTTCCCTCCTAGTTAACATTTGATACTACCAGTAAATCAATTTGGATTCTCCATATACAAATTCCCTCCTACTCAAATAGAATTTCAAGAGACTTGCTAAAGATAAGGTGGGAGAAAGTTCTCCCAGAATGCAGACTGTGGAACCCATGGTGAAGCTGAAGTCTCACAGGAAAAAAACTTTGCCATCCATCCAAAGGGCTTAGGCAAAGCAATGGAAGCCAGGAAAGATTTAATGGCACAATAATCTTGTAGAGAGACAACAAAAGGATTATTAGAAAGTTTTAGGTCAAGGTAAATGGCACTCTTGGAATGTATCCATCACGGATATGCGCGCTTGCGCATGCGTTTGCTTGCGCGCGCGCGCGTGTGTGTGTGTGTGTGTGTGTGTGTGTATTTAGCACACATTGCCTCAGGAATGGACAAGAAGAGAATTCTTAAGAACAGTAAACCAGCTAAGTGAGATTTCCCTCACTTAGGTGGATGTAATTTTTTAAATTAATCTTTTAATTTTAATTTAATCTTTTAATTTTTAATTTTTAAATTAATTTTAAATTTAAAAAAATTTTAAAAATTTTTATTAAAAATTGATTTATTGGTTGATTGACTTATTTGTGTAATTTAGAGAGGTGGGGGTAGAACATAAACATGCAGGGCAGAGGGACAGGGAGAGAAAATCCCAAGGAGACTGTGCTAAGCACAGAGCACAATGCAGGGCTCAGTCCCACAACCTTAAACCTTTGAAAAGTCTGACACTTAACCAATGGTACCACCCAGTTGCCCCATTTCCATGGATGTTTTAAATTATTCTGTACCTTCAGTACACTATTTCACCAATCACAACTGCTTGGGAGATTTACCTATACAATCAAAGATGTGTTTTACATATTTTTCTACAAAAATCTTATATCAGTGTTTCTCAAACATTTGCCCTTTATAGTGGGAAAAGGGTATTGAGGAGATGATAGACAATTAATAGATGACCAATAGGTAGAAAGATAGTTGGACAGATAGATATACAGAGAGGAACTCTGTAATTTATCTTACCTATGCTAGAAGCTATAGATCCTCTAAATGTCTGTGAAGGAATATCCTAAACACCAATATCATTAGTGGAGTCATATTCCATGCAAAAACTCAAGAGCCATTAATTAGGTGAAAAGTCAGTTATTCAATCCCTATGTGTTCATTTTAAGTTTTATGTGTTTTCATTTTGTTTCAATATTTATACTTTTTATTCTTAACATCATTGGACCTGACAATAGATTTCTTGATGTATATTAGCACTAAATGCCTCTTTGGTCTTCAGGAAGTAAATCTTGGTGGTAGTGAAGCTGATTCATTCTTTCTTAAGAACCATTTTGCTGGGGACTCCTGTAGTTGAATATTTATTGAGTGCTTACCCTCTGAAGTACTGCTCTGTTCCAGACACCTCATTGTTAGACTGCTTACATGTAGAAAGCACTTGAGCAGAGGTCAAACTCATTTGACAGGTTTCTTAGTTATGGCCGCCCTCTCATAGTAGCAATTTAGGAGGATATTTTCTGTATTGCATTAAATGATGCACTTCAAACAAACCTGAATATAATTCCATGGCAATCAAACATCTTAGGTTTCAGGAAGAAATGCGGTAGGGCTGGAACTGTTTGAGACATGCTATGATCAAATTGATCCAGAGACAAGGTTAGAAGGATGTGCTCCTGTGCCCAAACACTTCAAAGCCTTTTTTTTTTTTTTAAGATTTATTTATTTATTTATTTATTTATTTGAGAGAGAGATTGTGAGTGGGGGGAGGAGCAGAGGGGGAGGGATAAGCAGACTCCACACCAATCATGCAGAGCCACATGTGGGCCTGAACCAAGGACCCTGAGATCCTGACCTGAGCTGAAATCAAGACTCAAGACACTGAACCAGCTGAGCCACTCAGATGACCTGATTCAAAGCTTTTTGAAAAGGAAGTACATAATAAGCATTATGTCAGAAAATACTTTGATCTAGTCTACCAACAAGCATTTAAATATTTACATTATTCATCTTCTGACATAATTGTTATATGATAGTATGTTTCCACAGGAAGCAAACTGAACTGTTTAGTAAAATCTGGGTGCTACAAGATTCTCTCACCTCTTATACTCTGTGAAAGACTTCAACATCAGTATTCTGCAATTCTGCAATTGTAAAATAGTGCCATTTCATGGAAGAACACAACTTAATATGGTTACATATAGTTCTAAGGTCCTCAGCCAGTGATTCTCACACTGTGCCTCTTTGTAGAGTCTGTTTAAAAGACAGATGACTTGATGCCAGCCTATAAAGATTCAATATTGAGATGCAGAAGTATCCTAACTTACATGACTTCTATATTCACTTCTGTCATAATTCCTGTCATACCCCATATAATTCCTGAAGAACCGAACAGAAATAAAAATATGACTACAGCACTTGCTAATCAATATCTTACTATGATCTATGCATGAAGCTGTATACAGAGGATTTCAATTGATTTCCTAGCAGCACCAAACTCTCCCATAAGATACAGGCTTTCCATGTAAATATCACTATTCTCTCCTGTTTAATTTCTCATTGCTTTTCTCTTGTATTTTAAGCTCTAGCCAAAATCACTTTGCAATTTCTTTTAATGTTTACCTTCTGCTATTTGCCTCATTAGATTCCCATCCACTAGAATGTAAATTGTACATGTAAATTATCCACTGCAATGTTTAGTTTATTGCCATATAACCAGCGCCAGTCTGTGGCACATAGAAGATACTTAACAAATATTCTCCAAAGAAATGAATAAATAAATAAATGTTTTAAAAGTTAATTTAAGGGAAGGCTGGGTGGCTCAGTCGGTTGAGCAGCTACCTTCAGCTCAGGTCATGATCCAAGGGTCCTGGGATGGAGCCCCGCGTTGGGTTCCCTGCTCGGCAAGGAGTTTGCTTCTCCCTCTGCCTGCCTCTCAGACTACTTGTGCTCTCTTTCTGTCAAATAAATAAAATCTTAAAAAAATAAAAAATAAAAATTAATTTTATAAGTCTTCTTTGTTCCTCTCCCAATAACTTTAAGCTAAATTAGATGCCCCTCCACAGTGTTACCATGTTAATGAATACAGTTTTCTGTTACTGTGCATTACTATACTGTTTATCCTCAAACATTGAACTCCTTGTCATTACTGGTTATACTTATATTGTTTTTCAAATTCCTTATGCCTCTTAGGGCAGATGATACATTTTGGGTGTTCAATAAATATCTGTTGAATGAATGTATGAATAAATTAATTTTTAATCCCAAAAGCATATGTGTATGTGTACATGGACTATCTCTCCCTGGGGAGGAGCCTGGGGAAGCAGGGACAGCTGTTTTGAGTCATGGCCTCTCCAGCCCACCTCGCTCACCTTCTTGTGTCACCTGCCTCACCCTCTGGTGTAAGAATTTACAACACCTGCTTATTTTCATCTCTTAATCCCAACTTCAAAGCCTTTGTGCTTTTGACTGCCCTGCTTGTTTTGTACAAGACAGCTTTAGAGAAATAAATAAATAAATTTTTTAAAAAGTAAAAAAAAAGTTTCCCTTTTAATCAACTCACTGAATTACACTTCAATTAACAATATTATTTCAAAACCAGAAATTTTTATCGCCATCTACAAATAAAGCTATGTGAAAATATGTTTCCTCTATCAATTGCAGTAATCAGAATGTTTAAAAATACGATATGGGTGTGAAGAATTTCAGCTAAATCAGGATTCTTCAATACTGTGGATGGATATTGGAGTATAAAATATTTTTATTTTACTGTCTTGAACCCATCTGTCTAACTGGTTAAAACTGACTACTGATCTTTGCTTCTTATGGTATTACCTGAGGGGCAAAAGTGAAGACCTGGATGAGTCCTGATATGCAGTTTATAATTTCCTACTGAGTTACAATATTTTGAGGAAGGGATTTTACGTAAGATCTGAGAGTTCTTTGGCAAAGGAAGTCACTCTGTTAAATGGTTTTATGAGATATATGACTACATTAGACACTGTGTACTGTTATGTGTCAGTTAAACAGAAAACAGAACAAAAGCAAAAAATAATAAAGTAGGTTTAAACAATAAAACAACCAGAGGACCCACTCTAATTCACTTATCATCTGCCAACGCATGCAACACTCTCTTTTCCCACAGTAGTTTAGACACAAGTTGAAGAACTGGAAATCTTTCCAAATGGAGATCATAATTTGCTTGGCTTTGTTTTTTTTTTACTTTTTTCCAAGTTTGGAGTATATGGTAAAAGGCAACAACGAAAACATTGGGAAAATTTGCAACACAGGAGGCACTTGATAAATGTTTCCTAAAAGAATGTAGAATATAGAATGAAAAATAAACACAAAAATATAAAACAGGATTCAGTTGCTTAAGAAAAGTCTTCACAATCCAACAACTAGATACTTTTATTCAAAAGGCAAAGATGCTTTGAAAGAGATTTAAGCCTCAGTAAACAGTGGATTGGAAATGAAAACCTAAATTCCTGACATTCTATTATTTCTTCCTTCTCAGATGAAACAGCTACACTGAATAAATTGGAATTTTGATTTAAGAGTTTTGTTTTTTTTTTTAAGTATGTCAAGTAATGGAAGGCTTTTGAAAGTGGAAGACATGAATGGGGTGTAATTTTCAACTCTTCTCTCTTCCTGGCATCTGAGTACATATCTGCATTCACTTTAGGGCTCTGGGATAATCATGGTCAGATGAAGATCTGTCTCTAGAGAGAATTGCATGAAACATTTCCTACCTAGAACAAAAACTAGAAGTAGTTGTTCAGGTCTTCCATGTCATGATTTAAAATTCTCCAGTCTTGGTGAGGATGGTCAAGGCTATACAACCCAGAATCATATGTGTCTATCTTCTCTTAATTACAACAGCATCTAATAGCTGTTCTACTTTTTATTAACCATTCGTCGAAGTCATTCTATTTCTTCACCATTGTCACATGGCTTTTTTTTTTTTTTTTTTTTTTTTTGGCATGGTAAATGCTTTTAAAATTCATCATTCAACTGTCAGGCAACTGAAAGAAGCAAATGAGTGACCCAAGAGAGGCAGCTTGAAATTTTTAAAATTTTCCTTGTTCTTGTACAGGTAATTGAGATGTGACCACAAAACACACACACACACACACACACACACACACACACACACACGTGTGCGCGCAAACCAACCAAGCAAAACAACAACAAAAAAGTGCCTTCTGATGCAATATTCCCCCACGGCATCAAGTTAATGACTGCCACCTTCCCCTAACCATTGCCATGTTTCTTCGTGCTTGGAATGGAGTCCCAAAGGCAATTCTCCCAATTTCATCTTATGTCCTCATAATTTTTGAATTAAATTACTGTATTATCATATTTCACTACAGCCCTTTTATAAGAGCATGTTCCTTGTTCTGTGTCCCAAAACAATGAAGAAGAGTAGGAAACAAATGCTGTTTACCATTTAACTCTTCCAATACCCCTCTCCCCACAGGTCACAGGCTGTCTTCTCTTTTTACTACTGCCTATTTTCTTTTTTTTTTTTTTTAAAGATTTTATTTATTTGACAGAGAGAAACACAGCTAGAGAGGGAACACAAGCAGAAGGACTGAGAGAGGGAGAAGCAGGCTTCCGGCTCGGCAGGAAGCCTGATGTGGGGCTCGATCCTCAGACTCTGGGATCATGAACTGAGCCGACGGCAGTTGCTTAACTAACTGAGCCACCCAGGCGCCCCTACTACTGCCTTTTTTCTTGATATACTTTCTTGTATGCCTCATTTTATCACTCTCTCAGTTAATATCATGTGTCCTTAACTCCCATTCTTGATATCATTACAAAAATAATGGTAATTACCTTTAACGCTTAATATGTTCTAGTTACTATTCCAAACACGTATTTAATCCTGAAACATTAGGAGCTAGGTGCCCATTTTTCTCAGCTTCTCTGAGATTTTATTGACATTGGACATTATGTAAGTTTAACATTTACACTGTGTTGACTTGATATACTTACATATTACAAAATATGTACCACCAGAGCATTAGCTGATATTTGCATCATGACTAGAAGGTGGAAGGGCTGGAGGATGAAAAGAGGAGTGGAAGTAGAAGAACACAACATTGCTGTCAAAAGGTGAGTACATGAGGAAGGGGCCAAGATGGTGGAGGAGTAGGGAATCCTATTTCAATTGGTCCCCTGAATTGAGTTGGAGACCACCCTAAACACCCACAAAAGCAGCCTGAGATGTAAGAAGATATATTTGGATCTCCACAAACAGGATATCTCTGGTGGTTTGCCTTGAGGTATGAAGCGGGGAGCTGCAATTCTGCAGACAGATATCTGAAGATAAACAGAAGGGGGTGGGAACTCCCATAAGCATGGCACCAGGAAGGTGAAATAATACAGGATGCAAAAGTGTCTGATGCTGAGGACAAGGCACAGACTCCAGACCAGGAGCAGCAGGGAAAGGACTTTAGGGCATCCCCCAAAACTGAAACTTGGAGTTGTGGGGACATGTGTGTGAACTGGAGCAGTTGGCAGTTTTAGAAGCACAAAGGGCAGAGACATGCCTGGACCTGGAGGCGAGGTCTGGGAGTGCTGCTGTGGGGCACACAACCCAGGATGCTGCAGTTTTTAGCATCACAGACAAAAAGAGAGGCAGTGTGGTCTAGAGAGCTTTCTAGAGAAGAGACTGCAATCTCTGTTCTGAGACAGAGGACTGGATACAGTCACTTCTGCTCTGACTCTCAGAAGAGATGCAGAAAGCTACCAGGGAAAACCACCAGAGACCAGAAATCCCCCAAACCTGTTTTCACTGAGCCCATCCCTCCCCCCCACAGGGGTCAGAGCAATTCTGCCCAGGGTTGTCTGAGTAACAGTGCAGCAGGCCCCTCCCCAGAAAACAGGCTGAAAGAACAAGAGGTCAACAACCCTAAGGTCCCTATAAAACCAGTGTCTCTTGCTTGGGTTGTGGTAGATTGTTTGGACTCTGAACATTCCCTCAACCACTTCTCACCAGAATGACTCAGAGGAGGAACCCCCAACACAGGAAAATTCAGAGACTGTGACCTTTGCCACAAAACTAATGGATATATATATAAGCAAGATGTCAGAAATAGACTTCAGGGTAACAGTAATGTACACAATAGCTAGGTTGAAGAAAACCATTAACAGCAACATAGATACTCTAAGGGCAGAAGTGAGAGCTGATCTGGCAGAACTTAAAAAACTCTATCAATGAGATCCAATCTAATCTAGATACTCAAACAGTGAGGGTAAATGAGGCAGAAGAATGAATTAATGATCTAGAAGACAAACTGACAGAAAAGAAAGATCAGAAGGAGGCCTGGAATAAATAGCTTAGAATCCATTAAAACAGATTTAGAGAAATAAATGACAGCATGAAACATTCCAATTCAGAACTATGGGGATCCCTGAAGGGGTAGAGAGAGAGGACTAGAAAATATATTTGAGCAAATTCTAGCTGAGAACTTCCCTCATATGGGGGATGAAACAAGTATTCATGTCCTAGAGGCAGAGAGAACACCCCCCCCCCAAGATCAAGGAAAGTAGACTGACCCCAGGCATGTAATAGTGAAATTTACTAATCTTAAAACCAGGGAAAACATCTTAAGGGAAGTTAGGGGGAAGAGATTCCTCAGGTACAGAGGGAGGAACATCAGAATAACATCAGATCTGTCCACAGAAACCTGAAATGCCAGAAAAGTCTGGCAAGACATATTCAGGGTACTAACTGAGAAGAATATGAAGCCAAGAAAACTTTATCTGGCAAGGCTGAGATTCAGAATGGATGGAGAGATAAAGAGCTTCCAAGACCTGCAAAGACTGAAAGAATATGTAACCACTAAGCCAGCACTGCAAGAAATATTAAGGGGGGGGATTCTACTAAAAGGAGAAAGACCCAAAGAGTGATACAGAACAAAATATACAGAGACAATCTATAGAAACAAGGACCTCACAGGCAACATGATGACAACAAAATCATCTTTCAATAATCACTCTCAACATGAACAGTGTAAATGCTTCCATGAAATAGTACAAGGTTTCAGATTGAATAAAAATACCAGATCCATCTATATGCTGTCTACAAGGGACTCACCTTGAACCTAAAGATATATCCAGACTGAAAGGGAAGGGATGGAGAACCGTCTTTCATGACAATGGATCACAAAATAAAACTGGGGTTGCAATTCTCATATCAGACAAATTAGATTTTAGCTAAAGACTGTAGTCATAGATACAGAAGGACACTATATCATTTTTAAAGGGTCTATCCAACAAGAAGAACTTACAATTGTAATTATATATGTCCCTGACATGGGAGCAGCCAAATATATAAGCCAACTGTTAATCAAAATAAAGAGACATACTAACAAGAATTCGTTAATTGTAGGGGATCCAAACATGCCACTCTCAGCAATAGACAGATCATCTAAGCATATAAGAATAGAAATAGGAGCTTTGAATGACATACTGGACCAGATGGACCTCATAGATATATACAGAACATTCCAAGCTAAAACAACAGAATACTCATTCTTCTTGAGCTTACATGGAACTTTCTCCAGAATAGACCACATACTGTATCACAAGTCAGTTCTCAACTGATACCAAAAGCTTGAGATTATTCCCATATATTCTCAGATCACAATGCTTTCAAACTGGAACTCAATCATAAGAAAAAATTTGGAAGAAATTCAAAACTTGGAAACTAAAGACCATCCTGCTCAAGAATGCTTGGGTCAACCAGGAAAACAAAGAAGAACTGAAACCAATGAGAACAAAAACAGAATGGTCCAAAACCTATGGGATGTGGCAAAGACAGTCCTGAGGGCGGAAATAAGATAGCCATCCAAGCCTCACTCAAAAAAAAAAGAAAAAAAGGAAAGAAAAAGAAAAAGAAAAATCCTGAATACACAAAACTCTCTTTACACCTTAAAGAACTAGAGAATCAACAATAAATTAAGCCTTTCCTTCACAGAAGGGAAATAATTAAGATTAAGCAGAGATCAATAAATTAGAAACCAGAAATACAGTAGAACACATCAATGAAACCAGAAGCTGGTTCTTTGAAAGAATTAATAAGATAAATAAGCCACTGGCCAGACTTATCCAAAGGAAAAGAGAAAGAACCCAAATTAATAAAATTATGAATGAAAGGGGAGAAATCGCAACTAACACCAAGGAAATAGAAAGAATCATCAGAAATTATTTTTAAGTTATATGCTAATAACTTAAGCTACCTAGAAGAAATGGATGCATTCCCAGAAACCTATAAACTTTCAAGACTGAAACAGGAAGAAACTGACAACCTGAATAGACCAATAACAAGTAATGAGATTGAAGAAGTGATCAAAAACCTCCCAAAGAAACAGGAGTCCAGGACCTGATGGATTCCCTGGGGAATTCTAATAAACAGTCAAAGAAAAAATAACAACCTCTCTTGAAGTGGTTTAAAAAAAAAAAAGAAAAAAGAAACAGAGAAAAGTTTCCAGACTCCTTCTATGAGGTCAACATTACCTTGATCCCAAAACCAGGCAAAAAACACATCAAAAAGGAGAATTTCAGACCAATATCCCTGATGATTATGGATGCCAAGATTCTCAACAAGATCCGACTTAATAGGATCCAACAGTATATTAAAAGGATCATCCATCACGACCAGGTGGGATTATTCTCTGGGACGCAAGGAACGGTTCAACATTTGCAAATCAATCAATGTAATAGAACACATAAATAAGAGAAGAGACAAGAACCACATGGTCCTCTCAATTGATGCAGAAAAATCATTTGACAAAATACAGCATTCTTTTCTGAATAAAACTCTTCAGATTATAGGGATAGAGGGAACATTCTTCAATTTCATAAAATCCATCTATGAACAGCCCATGGAAAATATCATTCTCAATGGGAAAAAGCTGAGAGTCTTTTCCTTAAGATCAGGAGCATGACAATGATGTCCACTCTTGCCACTATTGTTCAGCATAGTACTGGAAGTCCTAGCAACAACAATCAGACAATAAAAAGAAAATAAATATATTCAAATTGCCAAAGAAGTAAAACTCTCTCTCTGCAGATGACATGATACTTTATATGGAAAACCCAAAAGACTCCACCTCCAAATTACTAAAACTCATACAACAATTCAGTAATGTGTCAGGATACAAAAATCAATGCACAGAAATCAGTTGCTTTCTTATATACTAACAACAAAACTGTAGAAAGAGAAATTAAGGAATCAATTCCATTTGCAATAGCACCAAAAAATCATAAGATACCTTGGTATAAACCTAACTGAAGAGGTAAAGGATCTGTACTCTAGGAACTACAAAACACTAATGAAAGAAACTGAAGACACAAAAAGATGGAAAAACATTCCATGCTCATGGATCAGAAGAATAAACATTGTTAAAATGTCTATGCTGCCCAGAACAATCTATAATTTCAATGCCACCATGATCAAAATACCATCATCATTTTTTCAAAGTGCTGCAACAAACAACCCTAAAATTTGTATGGAACTAGAAAAGACACTGAATCAGCAAGGAAATGTTGACAAAGAAAAACAAAGCTGGGGGCGTCATGTTACTTGATTTCAAGTTATATTACAAAGCTGTGATCACCAAGACAACATGGTACTTGCACAAAAACAGACACACAGACACACAGACTACTCAGTGGAACAGAGTAGAAAGCCCAGATATGGACCCCCAACTCTATAGTCAACTAATCTTTGGCAAAGCAGGAAAAAATATCTAGTGGAAAAAAGACAGTCTCTTCAATAAATGGTGCTGGGAAAATTGGACAGCTATAGACAGAAGAATGAAACAAAACCATTCTCTTACACCATACACAAAGATAAATTCAAAATGGATGAAAGACCTCACTATGAAACAGGAATCCATCAAAATCCTAGAGGAGAACATAGGCAGTAACCTCTTTGACAACAGCCACAGCAACTTCTTTAAGACATGTCTTCAAAGGCAAAGGAAACAAAAGCAAAAATGAACTTTTGGGAGTTCATCAAAAGAAAAAGCTTCTGCATGGCAAAGGAAACAGTCAACGAAATGAAGAAGCAACTCACGGAACGGGAGAACATATTTTTAAATGACATTACAGACAAAGGGCTGATATCAAGTATCTATAAAGAACTTCTCAAACTCAAAACCCAAAAAGAAAGGATTAAGTAAAAAAAAAAGGGAGGGGGCAGAAGACATGAAAAGTCATTCCTCCAAAAAAACCCATACAAATGGCTAGCAAACACATGAAAAGATGTTCATCATCATTAGCCATTAGGGAAATTCAAATCAAAACCACATTGAGATACCACATTACACCAGTTAGAATAGCAAAAATTTACAAGGCAAGAAACAACAAATGTTGGGGAAGATGTGGAGAAAGAGGAACCTTCTTGTATTGTTGGAGGGAATGCAAGTCGGTGCAACCACTTTGGAAAACAGTGTGGAGTTTCCTCAAAAATTAAAAATAGAGCTACCCTATGACCCAGCAATTGCACTAGTGTGTATTTACCCCAAAGATACAGAGGTAGTGAAAAGAAGGGCCATGTGTACTCAAATGTTCATAGCAGGAATGTCCACAAAAACCAAACTGTGGAAAGAGCCACAATGCCCTTCAACAGAAAATGGGTAGAGAAGACGTGATCCATACATACAATGGAATATTACTCAGCGATCAGAAAGGATGAATACCCAGCTTTCACATCAACATGGATGAGATTGGAGGAAATTATGATGAGTGAAGTAAGTCAAGCAGAGAAAGCCAATTATCCTATGGTTTCACTTATTTGTGGAACATAAAGAATAGCATGGAGGACATTAGGAGAAGAAGGGAAAAATGAAGGGGGTAAATCAGAGGGGGAAGAGAGACTGTGGGCTCCAAGAAACAAACTAGGTTTTAGAGGGGAGGTAGATGGGTTGGCCCGGTGGTAGGTATCAAGGAGGGCACAGATTGCATGGAGCACTGGGTGTTATATGCAAAGAATGAATCTTGGAACATACATCAAAAACTAATGACATATTGTATGGTGACTAACATTACGTAATAAAACAATATTAAACACACACAGAGATGAGTACATTCTGGGCTCTGGACATGCAGCACAGTTATTATAGTTGACAGTACTGTATTGCATACTTGAAAATTGTTAAGAAAGTAGATTTTAATATGTGATGTACCTATATTAAAGATGGGAAAATTATTTCAGGGAAGTGAGCAAACTACCATTCGGGAGGTTGAAAGCCTTGCCCCACGGCTAGAGCTGGTAAGCATAAAAGTTGGAATTCAGAGTCAGGCTGTCTGGTAGGGGAAGTGTCGCTGACAGAGAAAGTGTCATGTGCTCTGTTCTTGGCCTCAAAACTTGTATTATACATGTTCTTTCAGTCTAGGATGTCTTGTCTCTCTTTTAGAATTATTTCTTGCTTATTATTTTACTTCTCTTATTTTATTGCTTGGATTATGAGCATCTCTATATTCATTCCTGTTCCTTCTAAAGAAACTTCAAATTCCTCATACTGGACTTGAACCTCATTCCTTAATGTTAAATTATAAGTTAAAGCAAAATTCCACACTTTTAATAAGCTTAGAATTTTATTCCTAACCTCTTTCTGAATGTGAAGAAATAAGGTTCCATCATTCATGTTTGATAAATTGCTTATTCTTCAGAACATGAGGATTTTTCCAAAGCACCAGTTATATACAAAAGAGATATACTGCTTCCAGTCAAAATAAGAAGTACATATGAAGCAGAGATAAAGCCTACATAGCACACAGTTTAAACAACCAGGGTCATTCAAAGAACACCTATTTATTTATTTATTTATTTATTTGCTTGTTTGTTTATTTATTTTCTGCAGTGTAACCACCTCTGGCCAGGCAAATGCCTATCAATTGATATTCAAAAATTGGAAACCAGAGGCCGGTACTTTGCTGAAAGGGAAAATATAACTCTAGTATCAAACTAGTGTTTTGATAGTTTCTTTGCAATGAGAACAGACACTCAAAGTGGTCTAAGTACATTGGTTCATTGGTTAGTCCAAAGTCTTTGGATGAGAACATCATATCTATTTAGAAAAAAAATGCCTTATTCATCCAGCTGGAGCCAAATGAGACACCTGGAGCAGATGCTCAAGTATGAAATGGTGGTTATTGTTCCTCAAAGCAGTGAAATGAAAAGAAGACAATTCAATACCTCTAAAGGAAAATCCAGGAAGGAGAAAAAGAGCCAATAGGTTTTTTGGAATCTGTTTGAGAAATGACAGTAACTTTTCAAGGAGTAGTCAGGATGGCCCAAAATGATCACATGAAAATGTAAATGTGTGTGTGTGTGTGTGTGTGTGTGTGTGTGTGTGAGAGAGAGAGAGAGAGAGAGACAGAGAGAAACAGAGAGAGACAGAAAGAGATAGAGATTGATTTTCTCTACTGTGAAATATAGCCCATCCCTCTTACCTTGAGTATTTTTAAGAAAGACTACAAAAGTATCTTAATATACGGTGTAAATAGCTATCTTTAAAATCAATGATGGGACTGGATATTGTGTCTGAAATACACGAAATAAATAGAAATATGGTTCTGGAAGATCCTAACCTGTTCTCTGGATTACATGAGTGATACCTCTTTCGTCATTGGGCAAGTCAGCAAGATAGAGCTCGTGTAGGTCTAGATGTCAGAAGCAGAAATCGTCATTTGAGGGCAAGCAGGAAACAGTTTTAGATGGCCAATGAATTGATAGACCGAGGAACAAAATCTCCCCACTTTTTTCTTCCTAAGGCATTAAAAAACCCTTTTTCAAGGGTTACGGGACCATAACAGTTGCTTACGCCAAGGTACTGAATGGAAAAGTGAGTATATTGTCAACACAATGTGCAGACTTCTCTCATATAATAAGCATTTTTTTTTTTTTTTAGATTGTATTTCTTTATCTGAGAGAGACAGAGAGCATGGGCAGGGAGAAAGGGAGAAGCAAACTCCCCGCTAAGCAGGGAGCCTGACGTGGGGCTTATTTCCAGGACCCCAGGATCATGATCTGAGCTGAAGACACTTAACTGAGTTGCCCAGGCGGCCCCTATCATAAACATTCTTTAGACTTAGCTTAGCAATTGCTTTTCTCAAGGAGCCCTTGACTAGTGAAACTTTTTACTAGTTCCCTCTGTGTATGTGTTTTTTTTATTGCTGTGTAACAAATTACCATAAACTTGGTGACTAAAGCCAGCCCATATTTATTACCTCGCAGTCTTTGTGGACCAGGAGTGGTAGCTTGATTTACCCTAGTCTTCTGCTCAGAGTCTAACAAGATGCAATTAAGGTGCCAGTGAAGGTTGTGGGCTCATCTGAAGCTCACCATTCTCTTTCAAGATGGCATGGCTGGGCGCCTGGGTGGCTCAGTGGGTTAAAGCCTCTGCCTTCAGCTCAGGTCATGATCTCAGGGTCCTGGGATCAAGGT
>PITA01008464.1:0-31605 GCA_004023965.1 Spilogale gracilis | reverse complement strand
TATTTGCCAAAATAAATACAATCTATACCTTCCTCTATGACAAACTGTGTCAAGTATTTTCATGATTTAACTTACCCATTTGAATTCCTTTCCATATTTTCTATTTATTAGTTTCTTACTTAGAATTCTCACCATCTATTAGTTTCAACCTATTTTTGAGCAGATATTTTGAGGTCTGTTATCCAGACCTCGACATACTCAGTATTTTAAACCAAAGGAAACTACATATATTGACATCATAGAGGAAGCAGAAAGAGCAGTCATGCCTTTGTAAATTATATTGTGCCTCCCAGAGCACCCAAAAGAGGACATTGTTTAATGTCTAACACTCCCTTTTCCCTTGAATATATCCAATTTCTGGGTCTCCCCTCTCCCCAACTTTATCTTACTCTCATTACATGTCATTCTGTGAAAAGTATGGTCAGTATAAAGGTTCAAACTCAGGGTGCCTGGTTGCCTCAGTCAGTTAAATGTCGGCCTTAGACTCAGGTCATGATCCTAGGGTTCTGGGATCAAGCCCGACTTGAGGCTCCCTGCTCAGCAGGAAGCCTGCTTCTCTCTCTCCCTCAGCCTGTCTCTCTCTCTGCTTGCGCTCTCTCTCCCTTTTTGTGTTAAATAAATAAATAAAATCTTAAAAAAATAATAAAGTTCAAAATAATGAACACACTATATAGAACACCACATGTGTCATTAAAATCAGTTTTGTGCTTTGGGGGGCACCTGGGTGGCTCAGTTGGTTAAGCATCTGACTCTTGATCTTGGCTCAGGTCATGATCTCAGGATTTTGAGATCAAACCTGATGCTGGGCTTTGTGTTGGGTGTGGAGCATCTCTCTCTCTCCTTCTGCCCCTCGAAACCCCTCCCCACCTTAAAGAAATCAATCTTGTGTTTTTAAATCTATTGCATTCACACTGGAGAAGGAATTGTTTTGTGGGTTCTCCCAACCTGCCACTCCCACCCCACAAAGCAAAATTAGAACCTCAAGTATATTGCCATGTTAGCTTCAGTGGGGATAACAGATCTCTAATAATAAACAACGAAAGTTCATTTTTTATTGATTATTCAATCAAGAACCTGTTTTCTAATACTCAAAAGATGGTCTCATTCAGTCTGCTTTGTTAAAGTATTTCATTAATCTTAATTATTACTTTATTGTAGCTGTCAGCTTTTCATTCTAGGTGAGTCAATCTAAGGCATTTCCACTCTGATCAGCTTCTACTTGTCAGAACCTTGATGGATACAGTCTTCTACTCACTGTATTTTTGCTTAACTACAAAAGGTAGATGCTGTAATGAAAGTTCAAACTGTAAAAATCTTATTTGATTAGGAACTATCGAAGTCCATACATTTTCTAGGGAACTGATTTCCTCAGAACACTCACTCTTTTCAATAGACTTAGACTACTGAACTGAATTAAGTGCTATGGGCCTTGAATTAAACTTGTATAATGAAAGGCATGGTGTGTTAGGCTATAGGATCAAATTAGAAGGCTATCAAAAGTTGCTTGAGAAGTTTTAATAAATTTAAACAGTGGTTTTGCTTCACCAAATAATTATTCTGTTACTGAAAATTAAAAGCAAGTAGATGAATTTTATTTTAGTATTTAAGTGGTCTTTTCACTTTAATTCAGACACATAAAAACAAATGCATGCACACATCTTCAAAGAGCACTGATTTGGTAACCAGACATTAGCCCTGGGCCTACTATTGCATAGTCACCAAGCAGGAGCTCACAGAACAGGTGGATTGGACAGGCAAGGACAGAGAGCTTTGAAAAAAGAACTGGTCAATTCAAAATGTCTCTTGAAGGACGTTTTCAAGGAATGGGGAAGAGACTGCTCTTTTAGTTGGAAAGATTTGAGGAGAATAGGAATAAAACAACCAGCTTCTATTTGGTATTAAAGTAATGGTTTGACCTTCTTCCTCAGGGAACAAGCATTTAAATTACTTTCGTTTGTGTTTTAGAGTTTTCTCAGGGATGTGTGCAAACAGATTATAGGCTCTTACTCTTGACTCCTGGCTACAGATAAATTTGGGTTTGTATCTCTTCAGTGTATATGCATGCATTTCTCAGTCTCTTCCATAGCTTGTCTCCCTATGTTCTGTCCTCTAAGTACCTAAAATTCAAATTGCCTAACTTTGCACTAAGCTGCCCTATTCTGCAGCCAGTCTGGTCTCTGGGCTTTGCATTAATAGGTAATTGTGACCCTACATTTTCAAACTCTACCCACATCTGTATAATGTTCCCCACAGATACTGACTTGCTCAAATTTCTCTCATTGTAAAACAAAATAAAACGAAACAAACCTATTCTGCAACCTAACAAACCCCATAAGCTACCACCCTATTCCTTCTCTTACTGTGGGGTTGCTGGGCTTGTAACATGGATACCAATGTCAATATTTCCCAGGAGATTGGTACTTCTACACATATTTCATGAAGGAATTGCAAGATCCATTAATTTGGAGAACACCAGATTAAATAAAGTAAAACATCAAGTCTTGTTGCAAGATGACTCAGAACCTTCATATAAAATTTTTTGCTGTTTCTAATGACCATAAAATGACCCCAGAAACTTTCATTCATTCATTCACATGTGCACTATTTATTCAAAAACTCTAATATACATTTACAGGGTCTAATTTATCAACTTAAATATTCACTTTCATCTAGCAGAGTACACATATTGCCACCTTAACTCTTTTTAACTCTCTCTGGCAATTTTCAACAATGTCCAAAATTGCAAAAAGAGAGAGAGAGAGAGAGAGAGAGAGAAGGGGGGGGGAGAGAAAAGAAGGGTGAATGGTCTTTTCATTCCTTAACTTATTATACCACAGTACTTTAGTGACTCTTCCCTTCCCAGAAGTTTCTCTCAGTCTGTAACCTTCCTGCTCTCTCTCTGCCATGATTCTTCTGTTTCTATAGCTTTCTCAGTCTTTGTGGCAAGTTCCTTGTCCGTTTACCTGATGGTGTTCACAAAAGGCTGGTCTCTGATAATCTTATTCTACACATTCTCTGGATTATCTAATATATTCTTGGTATTTTTAAATCTGTATTCTCAAGACAGTAAAATTGCTATATCCAAATTTTTTAAGTCTTTTGATTCACATATCTATCTGCTTATATCTCTTTCTGGGTTTTCCTGGGAAATCCTCAAGCTGAATATGTACAAAAATACCTCTTTTTTTCTCCTGTCTCTGAACACATGGCATCACCATCTGTTCACTCACCCATGTCAGAAACCTGAAAATTCTTCTTGAGATAAATAGATGAGATAAGTAGATGACTTGAGATAAATAGATGACTGAGTTTCATTGGTTCTGTTTTGTTTCATTTTTGTTTTTGTTTTTTGTCACCTTGCAATGTCATTCTCTTATGAAAGACTTAAAGGCCACTGGCTAGGTTCAGTGTCTTATCCTTCATGTGATTATTGCTGGAAACTCGGGTTTTTTTCTTCTTCTAGTCTTTGCATTAAAACGTTCTCAGAATTTTCTAATTCAAACACAAATATCACCATGCATCTGTGCTACTAAAATTATTCAGCAACAGCTATTATATAGAGAATAGTCCAAAGTTCCTTTACAGGTAAAACAATATTTTGGTTCTTACATGGTCTTCCAGAAACTTGTCAGTTCCCCAAAAGTGCTTGAGTCCTGTTTCCCCTCCCACTAAAACTGCATGGTCCACTGCGATTGCTTTGATAAACAGAATAGAGTAGCAATGATGCTATTTGAGTTCCAAGGTTAAGTAGAAAAAGTAATACACTTCTCCTGAGCCCTCTGTTAAGATGCTCATCATTGGAAATCAGCCACCATATTGTGAGCCCAAGCTATCTGGAAAACCCTGGACCTTTCAAAAAACCTCAGCTAAATTGAACTTCAATGGTGATGTATGAGTGATTATACTACACTAAACAGACTTTCAGACAATAAACTCTTGGGCAATGAGTCACCCCCTATATAACTTAATAAATTATCTCAATACAAACGCTGTGAATTCATCTCTCAGGTCAAGAAATTGAATACGGAAAACACCCCAAAAGCAACCTCATCACTACGCCCTCATTCCTAAGGTACTATTTGCTAACATATTTTTGACATTATATTTCAGTTTTGCTGTTTTTTTCAACTGTATGTACATTGTTTCAAAGTATAAGTACAATTTTTTCTAGTATCATTTGTTTGATTTTTTTTTAAAGGTTTTATTTATTTGACAGAGAGAAACACAGCCAGAGAGGGAACACAAGCAGGGGGAGTGAGAGAGGGAGAAGCAGGCTTCCCGCCGAGCAGGGAGCCCGATGTGGGACTTGATCCTGGGTCTCCAGGATCATGACCTGAGCCGAAGGCAGTCGCTTAACCAACTGAGCCACCCAGGCGCCCCATTTGTTTGATATTTTTAATGAAATTTATTCATTGTTGCCTATTATTTAGTTCATTTTTATTATGGTATATTATGCCACTGGGTATATTGTTTCATTTATACATTCTACTCTTTAATGTTATTTGGTTTGTTATAAATAGTTTTGTATATGTCTATTACAAATGTACTGTATATCTGTAGGAGGTATCTAAAGATAGATTTACTTTCTCAGAAGGTACATCTTCGTCTAACTATAATGGATAATAGCAGTTTTCTAGGCAATTCTACCCTCCTCACAACAAGAATGTATGAGAGTGCTTTTGCTCTGAGTCTTACCAACTGCTGATATGGCCATCAAACAATATAAGGATTTTATAATTATGCCTTTATTATTGATTCCTAGCTTTACTGGATTGTGCCTAAAGAACATATTCTCTACAACATCAATCATTTAAATTTTAGTGAGAATTGTTAAATGAACCAGCATATTATCAATTTTATAAATATTCCATATGTGCATTAAAGAATGTGCATTCTACAATTGTTGGATAAATTGTTTTATATGCAAACACAAAATGATGTTAATGATATATACAAGATTAATTTTATAATTTTATGAATTATATTTTAGACAAGAAGAAGGATATATAAAATTATGCGTAAGGGCTGCTGGACTGTCTGTCTCTTTAGTAAATTTCTACTTTGTATATTTTGATGCTACTTTATAGGTTCACATATATTAAAATGTCCATATCTTGTTGGTAAATAGAATTCTTTTTTTTTTTTTTTGGTAAATAGAATTCTTAATGCAGTATCCCTCTTGACACGTCGCAAAGACTTCATTTTTCTAATTTTTAAAACTTAGTTCAGTAGGTACTAAAAGTTATTAGCAATCAGAAATAAAGTTAATCTGATTCTGTAGCTGGGATAATATGAAGCTGGGATGTCTTCTCTGTAAATACTCTACTACTGTCTTCTAGGATGCAGCTTTTTGATGCATGTGGTTTCATAGAACAAGCTCCTTAGAATGTCTTACTGTCCAACTTCTGTAACCTTACAACTGAAAAGATTTGCTTATCTCTTCAGCCTCTAAAACACTTTTATTTGGCATGGAAGGGGCATGGAAGGACTGGGTTAATAAGGGTGAGAAAGATAGCAAATATCCCTAATATAGGGACCTAATGCTACTCTTGCCTGTCCATATTTCTCATTTCTCCTAAATTTTGTTTCCAGCTACATTACATTCAGAATTAATAAAGGCAGGTGATTATCATATTCTTTCTAGTTGTCCTAAGTCGGGAAACCTAGTTTATCATCATCAGAAGCAGGATTGCATTTATTAATTTACAGAGTCAGTATTGTCTTAGATTTTTCAACATATTTACACTTTTTATTTTGCTCACCACACATTCCTAGAATTTCAAACTTTGGACCAAGAAATACTTTCCATTTCTGTAAAGTACATCTTTCAAAATTCTCTTGAATGGGGGTTTGGTAGTAGCAAAATCTCAGGGTTTTTTTAGGATAAAAATGTCCTTTCTTCCCTTCACATTTTTGAAAGAGACTTGCATTGGGGCACCTACATGGCTCAGTCCATTATGTGTCTGCCTTGGCTCAGGTCATGATATCAGGGTCCTGGAATCAAGCCCCGTATCAGGCTCCCTGCTAAACAGGGAGCATGCTTCTCCCTCTCCCTCTGCTGTTCCACCTGCTGGTGCTGTCTCTCTCTCCCTCTCTCAAATAAACAAACAAACAAACAAACAAACAAACAAATAAATAAATAGTCTAACTTTTATTTGACTACAATATTTCTTTTCTCTGTATGTATTTTAAGGTCTTTCCATGCTATGTGCTATGCTGAAGTTACTCAGTGGTTTATTAAGACATCAATTTTTTTTAAATATGTTTAGGATTCTTTGGGTCCTAATTAAGAGGATCAATATTTTCATAAGTACTGAAAAATTCTCACTTATTATCTCTACAGATAATGCCTTTACAACCATCTTTTCTTCTCTTTCTTTCTTTCTTTTTTTTTTTGTTTAACGATTTTATTTATTTGACAGAGAGAAACACAGCTAGAGAGGGAACACAAGCAGGGGGAGTGAGAGAGGGAGAAGCAGGCTTCCCGCCGAGCAGGGAGCCGGATGTGGGGCTCGATCCCCGGGTCTCCAGAATTATGACCTGAGCTGAAGGTAGTCGCCTTAACCAACTGAGCCACCCAGGCACCCCTTTTCTTCTCTTTCTACTCCATTTAAACCTATATGAGACAGCACGTTATCCACAATTTCTCTAAATTTATCTTTTCTATTTCCTATGGCTTTGTCTTTCTATACTGTGTTCCATATAAACTTTATTCAGCTCTAATTTCCAGTGCATGAGTTCTTTATTTTTCCTTATAGTTAGCCTCTAAATCCACTCATTGAGGGATTTATTTTTTACCTTTCAGTAATATTATTAATTACATTTTATTTTTATGTATAAAAGGGGCTTTTTTATGTTTTCCAAATCTTTTTTGTCATTTTGATATTTCCCCCTCTTTATTCATCTTTAAAATTACTTTTTGTTTATGTCCCTAAGCAAAATAAATGTTTGTACAATCCACAGAATGTGAACTTAGTCCAATAATACATGAAAGGATTAGATGGTGGTTATACATTCTCATGATTGCTTTCTCCCACTATTCAATGCCAAAATTTTACAAGAGACTAGGGTGGACAGGTTCGGTTCTAGTCCACCCGTTCCATGACTGTATGTACTCAGGAGAATCTAATTTTGAATTAGAGGGACAGAGTAGTCTGTATTAGATCTTTAACTTCAAATATCATTTTAAGCCTTTTAATTTCCATTTTCCATATTCTTATTCATCTTTTCAGACTTATTTGAGACATAAGTAACCCTAAAAAGCATCTTTTGACATACTAACAACCATGACAGAACTGATCACTTCCACGTTTTTGCCCACAGTAAACCCAGTGCACATTGAAAACCAAACTTATATCCTTAAAACTTATTTTTCTAGTATCTATTTCTCCCATGTCTAAAATATCTTAAGTCAAGACTATGTATAATTCATTGCTTTATATTCATAATACTTAACACCACTTTTAGCTTATAAGATGTACTCAATAAATGCTTGGGCAGGTATAGTTTTCAACTATATTGATCTATTGATTTCTAGAGGCAGAAATAACTTCCATTTCTCCATTTCTGATTCACAGAGATTATTCTAAGAGACTTTTGCTGTTTTTATTTAATGTACCCAAATAATATTTTCTTAATTTTAAAGTGACTTTTATTGTTATAATAGAAACTTTATTTAGATTTTATAGAGCAGAATAATACATTCAATCAATAAATAATTTCTCAAGTGCCTATTACATCTCATATTTTTGCTAGGTGCTAGCATTATAGAAGTAACCATCGTAAATCAGTGATAATGGTGTAGATAGAAACCAAGAGTATTATTTTCTCTTTCCTTTCCTATATCCAATTTTTTCCTGACCCTTAGATAAAATGTAGGGCAAGTCCTATGATTTATGCAGTCATGCTAGATGATAAAAATTCCTCCTGTCACTTCTGATCACAAGTATAATCACATTACAGGAACAGTCAAATCTGCACACTTTATTTGAATGCAGTGTTTTTCTCCTGCTATACTTTTGTCAGCAGTGGGAAAGGGGGTCATGATTGGTTGCTTCTTTATCCCCTCAGTTAGACTTTTTATACCAGCCTTCCTGTGGCATCTGCCCAGGTAAGAGAAAAGTGAGAAACCAGGTGAATATTTTTTAAACTAACACTGATCTCCTCTGTCTGTGACAGAAGCTAAAAATGCATTTCACTTTCAGAGTATTTTGTGGACCCTTTGCAGACATCATCAAATTGATTGTCACTACTTAGCTCATGCACTTCATAGTAGGCAAAGAGCTGAACTATACAGTTCTCCATTTGTTATTCTCCTGTGGCCCCCTTGTCAGGACAGTTCACTTAGACTCAGGGTGTCTATGAGGACTCAAGGTCTAAGAAATCTACATCAGAATCATTTAAGACAGTTGTAGACAAGCTCTCTCTTTTTTTCCTCACATGACCACATGTGATCTTTGGGAAACACACTTCCAGATCTATATCCACATCTACAGAAATGTCATTACTTGTCTAAGTACAACCCTCTATTCTGTTGTCACATGTAATTTCTGTCATACTCTTACCCTTCTATTTCCTATGTATTATCAGTTTATAATATTCCTCAAATGCCAGAGGACAGATATCAAACTCTCCAAATGGTCTCCTTAAAGCTGCTCTTGCCAGGTTTAAAATGAAGAAAAGTAACTTTTCCCTAGTGGAATATGGGCTGTTATTCAAGACAAAATTCTTTGCAATAAAATATCCCCAGTTTCCAAATTCCTTTTTGAACCATCAATTTCATAGCCAGAAAATGAGTAATAGCTACAAAACCCATTTTTATCCATCTCCTAGGCAAATTCAATATTGGTTGCTTACCACAGTGTTAGAATATAAAAATATTCAGTAGCTGTTATCTTAGGATCTCAGCTAAAACAGAGAATCCCAGTTCTATCCTCCTTTTATGAAATGATGACTAAGAGGTTACTATACTGAAGTTCACATTCTAGGAGAAAATAATCACTGCCAACACGATACCTGTTTTAATATATACATGTGTACCATATATACATAAATGCACATACATAGACATATATTTAATATATCCATATAAACCACACTCAGAGTCCAGAGGAGTGGGAACATAACTGTCTGGTTATATAAGATAACATTTAAAGATAGACAATATTTGAGGGATACCTAAAATATAGAAGTTTGGCAGGGCTAAAGTAGCAAAAGATTATCCAAAAGAGAAAGCTCTATGTTCAAAGCAAATAGTAGTGACAGAGCAATATTTGGGGAAAAGTAAAACTTTTGGTTATCTAATGACTAATTCATGAGGTATAATGGCAGGAAGAAGTCAGGGATATAAATTATGCTGGCCAAGTGGTTTGGACAAAGTGTTAAATGATCTCTCACATTTTTAGGAAGAGGGGGCTTATTGAGAATTCCCAATCAGAAGAGTAATATGATGAGATATGGATAAGAATAAAAGAAATTTTTAAAAAAGAATTTCTCAAGTTGTACTGCATCTTCCAGGATGAAGAGAAAGTAGAGGATCCCAGAGAAACTCTGCAAACACAGTCTCTATAGTTAAATATGTTTGAGATAATCTATATTCAACCTCTCATGCAAACTAGTTTACTGAATAATCTGACAATCTCTGAGGTAAGAGAGTCTTTTAGCATTGACTTAACCTAGTATTAATCAAATATTCCAATACATACAATTTTAACAAGAAATAATGTCTTATAGAGATAATGGATAGGAAAAAAAAACCTTTCCAGATAGCCTGGTGTTGATGACATTTCCAAGTGTTTAAAGGTTATTTATCATAATAGTTATCATGATTGTTTACATGACAGATTTTGAGAGCCTTCATTAAGAAAGTGTAGTTGGAATGAGTCATCCATGTAAAGGATTTATTCTACAAAGAAGCATGAGTGGACAATAAAAAAGAAGAGTTGTTTCACTTTGAGATCTCCACATTCCAATTATCTGATTGTCGAGCCCTTCACAGACAAGAAGTGAGCATGCTA
The DNA here is from genome assembly GCA_004023965.1 of Spilogale gracilis. Taxonomy (NCBI): domain Eukaryota; kingdom Metazoa; phylum Chordata; class Mammalia; order Carnivora; family Mephitidae; genus Spilogale; species Spilogale gracilis. The sequence goes on along the minus strand of PITA01008464.1, from coordinate 21,589 downwards.
AACTTACATTTAAATTTTAAATTATAATTTAGAAACATTAGCTTGATCAGCGATGAAGTATACAGCATTACATCTGATAAATACTATTTGATTGTCTGCCTACATAGGGATCACGCTTGCTAATTCAATTGCTATATGTTTCGGAATTAAACAATCAGAGAAGAATTTTTATTTCACCCCACACCCAAAGCAGAGTCCTGTCTCGATCAGGAAATGTCTCTGAATAATTCCTAAATAAATTTAAAAAAAAATCAGTTGTATGGAATAGGAGTTCTGCTTATATCAGAAGTGATATTTTATGAATGTTCTTAATTACATTTTGTATCTGCTTTCAGATAGTGTCTCTAATTTTAAAAGGGGCTTATAAAACTTTTAAAAGTAGTTATATTTACAGATTCAAATAAAACTCTTTATTTTTGTTGAAAAGCCCTCTTGCAACTTCTATTTCCAGTAACAGTGTTGACTACACATCCTGAAAGAAAGAAAGAAAGAAAGAAAGAAAGAAAGAAAGAAAGAAAGAAAGAAAGAAAGAAACCTACTGGTCTAAAATACATAGAAATGCTATTTCTAGATGCATAGCTGACCTTGCAAGATATTGAGGGAAATCCCCAGAAGCAGAAAATGAAAAAGAATCTGAAAACCATAGTGATAAGTGAGCCCTGAAATTATCAGTACCCTGAGGGCATTTATTGAGTTCAGCAGCTGAATTTTGAGTTTGAGTGCCTGCATCAGGGAGTTAGTATATAATAAAAAGTTAATATACAACAACCAATTATATACTTATATACCAGCAAGAAGTAGCTAGGGAGCATAATTAAAAAACATTTTTTAACAATAATAAAATTACACCATTGTTTTTATGGGCCATGTTACCTCTGTGAGAAAAATGTCTGCTATCATAGGACCACTTTGCTGGCATTTCATCTTGGCTATTCATAAGCTCTCCTTGGGCTCCTGATTGTTGCTCACATTCTTTCTACTATGGAAAGAATTAGAGTAGAGTCATAAACTTCAATTTGTTAATTAGATTTTAACTAGATTAATTTGATTGGAAACAGTTTTATTAGATTTTAATTACTTGAGTGTATAGCATTTCCACCTAATGGGATGAAAAGGTGGACAGACCTTTCCTCAGAGAACAACTATGAAGGTGAATAAAACTGTCAAAAACAATTATTTCAGCATTCTGGACCAAAAATATACAAACAAGCAGAGAAGCATTTATTCATGAAAATCCCTAAAGTTTTCATAGAAACTGGGTGATTCTGTAGTGTCCATGAGGACTGCTGCCATGCCTCACCTCCCAGCTTCCGTGTGGGTCAACCTATGTGGTTCAACAACACAGAGAGTGTGGGAGGGGGGGTGGGTAAGGAAGGTAGAGAAAGAAGAAATGTGAGACCACTTGGCAGAAATTAGAAATAAAAGAAAGACTCAAAAATGCCCTGGATTTTGAATGCACTCTACAGGACTCCTATAGACCCATCTTCAGAGAGTATAAGCCCTGTTAACTTGAAAGGTGTGAGCACAGCCTCTTGTCAACTTTTGGCTGAACATAAGGTATGCAAACAGAGGGATGATCCCAGGAAAACAGACTTAAAAATAAGCCTAAGAATATAAAATAAGCAAGAGATTCACACAGACACATCTTACCTTGTCAAGGTAATAAAATCTAAAGAACAAAAAGCAATCTTGGAAGGAAGAAGAAAGAAAAAAACCTCATCATGTATAAGAGAACAAAAATATTAATTAATGTCTGCTTTTTATTTTAAAAAAATGGAGGCACAAATTCCGTGGAAAGACATTTTTAAAGAGTGGAAAGAAAAAAAAATCTATCTTTAAAACGTAAAAGTACGATAGTGATATATCCAGATAAAGAAACTGAGATGATTTGTTACTATCAAAACTGTCTTTGGGGTGCCTGGGTGGCTCAGTTGGTAAAGCGACTGCCTTCAGCTCAGGTCATGATCCCGGAATCACGGGATTGAGCCCCACATCGGGCTCCCTGCTCCACGTGGGAAGCCTGCTTCTTCCTATTTCACTCCCCTGTTTGTGTTCCCTCTCTTGCTGTCTTTCTCCCTGTCAAATAAATAAATAAATAAATAAAATCTTTTAAAAAAAAAAATACTTTCTTATTAGAAACCCTAAAAGATGTCCTTCAGGTTAAAAAAAAAGTAATACCAGAAAATAAAGGTGAGGCATGTCAGATATGGCGAATATAGGGTAAGTATAAAAGAATCTCTACATATATTTCTCATCTGTTCATTAGTTTATTATAAGAGTATATAAAACAACAAGTATAATACTCTACAGTGAGGTTTATAACATATATAGATACAATGTATATGACAATTAAGCACAAAGGAGAGGGTGAAAAATATACTGGAACAAAGTGCCAAATTTTATCAAAATTATATCAGTAGTCTGAAATAGAGTATAATATGTTAAGATCTATTTTTAAGTCCTCAAGAAACAACAAAGAAAACAAATAGAAAGGTAGGTTAAAAAAAATCATCAGAAGAAATAACATGGTAGACAAAAACACTTTTTGACACAAAATAAGATATTAGAAGAAGAAAGGAACAAAAAAGATATGAATAAAATAAAATTAAAAATAAAATAGAAATCCATCTGTAACAGTAATTTGAGAGTGACAGACTAACCTCTCCTTTCAAAGGAGAAAACAACAAACTTGAGAAAAAGGAAGAGTCAACTATTTGCTATCTAGAACAAATACTACTTAGCTAAAAGACAGAACAAGCTGGAAATAAAAGGGTGAAAAAATGATCATGTAAGGAGTACTCATAAGAGAGATGTAATGATTATATTACTATCAGACAAAATATTTCTTAAACAAACCAAAAGACTCTAAAAAAATAATAGTGATGTGGTTAGTATAATAGAAAATTATAACTTTAAATGTACATGCATTTAATAATAGAGCAAACTATAAAGCCAAAACTGATATAAAAGAGAAATAGGGGTGCCTGGGTGGCTCAGTTGGTTAAGCCACTGCCTTCAGCTCAGGTCATGACCCTGGAGTCCTGGAATCGAGACCCTCATCGGGCTCCCAGCTCCACGGGGAGTCTGCTTCTCTCTCTGTCTTTCTCCCCTCTCATGCTCTCCCTCACTCACTCTCTCTCTCTCAAAACAAAAACAAAAACAAAAACAAATAGACAATTCAAATCGTTACAGATTTCAATACACCACTTTCAATAAATGATAGAATAATCCAATAGAAAATCAGCAAGAAAATAAGAGACGTTAGTGATTGGCCTGACTTCTTTGGATTTGGCCTGACTTCTTTGGAAAAGTCCACTCAGTGACTACAAAAAATATATTCAAAAGGAGGTGGAGCATACTGTAGGACAAAACATATGCTATAACTTCAAAAATAATCTCAGTAAATACAAAAAAACTTTAATTCATACAAAGTGTGTTTTCAAACCACAATGGAATCAAATTATACATCTGGAATGCTTGGAAGATAAACACACCCCTACATAGTCCATAAGTACAAAAGGAAATGATGAGATGAATTAAAATAAATTTTATCTGTGTTAGAATGGAAATACAACATAGTAAAATTCATTAGATGTAGCTAATGCACCACTTAGAGAGAAATTTATAGTTGTAATCTCTTGTCAAAAAGAAGATCTCAAATCAATAAATTAAGCTGACTATAAGAAAATAGAAAAAAAAAACAAATCAATTCCAAAGTAAGCAGGAAAAATGGAAAACTAAAGATTAGAGCAGAATTTAATAGAAAACAGAAAACAATACAGAGAAATAAATACATCAAAATAAACAGTTTCTGTAAGAAATCAAAAACATTGTCAAATATTTAGCATAGTAAATCAGAAAATAGGAAAGCAGATACAAATGATCAAAATCAGAAATTAAAGAGAGGAAGTCACTACAAACCCTATAAAAATTAAAAGGATTATAATGATATGATATGAACAAGATTATGCCAACTAGTTAAATAACTGAGATGAAATGGAAAAATTAAGGGGAAACAGAAAATCTGAAAGTAACAAAGAAATTAAAATTTTGAATAATCTATTGAGTAAAAAATAATTTATTTAAAATCTTCTTAAAAAGAAAAACCCCAAATCATATAGCTTCACTAGAGAAGTCCATGAAATATTTAAAGAAGTAATACTGGATTTAAAATCTTGATGAAATACATTTTTGAAATTGAAAAAGGAAAAGAAGAAAATGAAAAGAAGAAACAAAATTAAGCATTACAATAAATAAAACCTTGCTTAAAGTCATTTTCAATTCAGATCATGATTCTCAAAATGAGATGTAGGCATTTCTATTCCATCTTTTTGTACCATCCAAGTGTTCTGCAATAAACTTCCATTTTTTAAAAAAAGAAGTAATAATGATAATTCAGAAAGTCCTTGAGAAAGCAAAGAATAAGTGAACACTTCCCCACTCCTTCTTTGAGGCCACTGTTACCATTACACCAAAGAGATACTGCAAGTAAGAAAGCTACAGATCAACAGTCCTCATGAAAACAAATGCAAAAGTCTTAAAACACACACACACACACACACACACACACACACACACACACTCACACTCTTTATTTATTTTCCAGGCAGGGGAGAAAGAGAGAGAGAAAGCACAAGTGGAGGAGGGACAGAGGGCAAGAATCTTGAGCAGACTCTCTGCTGATCTTAGAGCCTAAGACAGGTCTCCATCTCACCACCCTGAAATCATGACCTGAACAAAAGCCAAGCATTGATCACTCAACCAATAGAGCTACCCAGGTGCAAAATTCTTAATCAGATATTAGCCAACTGAATCGAGCAACAAATGAAAAGAATTATAAATCATGACCAACTGTAATTTCTACCAGAAATGTAAGATTGCATCTATGTAAGAAATGGAATAAATGACAAAAAATTAGTGATTCTTCCAATAGATTCCAAAAAAGCATTCGAAAATATTTTCTATATTTTCATGATCAAAAGCAATACTTAACTAGAAATAGAAGAACTTCTTCAACCTGATGATGGTCATTTTTGAAAGACCTGAAGCTTTTATCATACTAAATGGCGAATGAATGTTTTCTCACTATGTTTGAGAACAAAGAAAAGATGTTGACTCTTGACATTTCTATTTAACATTATACTGGGGGTTCTAGGGAAGAAGAAAGAAGGAAAAAGAGAGATAGAAAGATAGAGGTAGAAATGAGACAGATATGGGTGGGAGGGAGAGGGCAGGAAGAGGGGAGAGAAGAGACGGAGACAGGAAGGGAGGAAAGGAAAGATATTTTAGATGTAGAAATTCATAAGGAATCCATAAAAATATGGCCAGAACTAATAAGCTAGATATGTAACAAAATACTGTTCACTATATTAAAATTAAATATATTTATATGTATTAGCTATAAAAGATCCAAAAATAATACTAATAATTTAATCTTAACAGCATCAAAATTAATGAAATGACCAAGAAAATAACTATAAAAGCACATGCAATAATTATACACTGAAATCTACAAAATGTTGCTAAGAGAATATCAAGAAGATATAAATAATAGAAAGACTGTTGTCCATGGTTTGGAAGCCTCAATATTGTTAAGATGGCAGTTATCCCAAAAGTGATCTATAAATTCATCATAATCACTATCAAAGTTCCAGCAACAAGTTTTATACAAATTTGTTAGCTAATCCTAAAACATATATAGAAATGCAAAGGACTTAGAATAGTCAAAACAATTTATAAAAAGAAGAACAAATTGGAGGATTTCTACTTCCAGATTTCAAAACTTACCATAAAACTACAGTAATAAAAACACCATATGGCTAGAACAAAATTAAGGGTCCAAAATAAACCATTACATATATGGTCAATTGATTTTTGACAAAATGCTAAGAAAAATCCAGTTGGGGAGAATCTTTTCAATAAATTGTTCTGGGGCCATTTTTATATCCAAATGCAATAAGATGGATTCAATCGCTTTCCTCACACTGTACACACAATTAACTCAAAACGGATCATTGACTAGAATGTAAGAGCTAAAATACTCAAACTGCCAGAAGGAGTGGAAGGATAAAACCATCATGACCCTAGGGTGGTAAGGATTTCTTAGATATAATATCAAAAGTACAAATCCTGGAAAAGAGACAAAAAATAATTTGGACATCTTTAAAATGGGTAGTTTATACTCAAAAGATATCATTAAATAAAAACACAAAAAATACCATTAAATAAATCAAAACACAAGCTACAGACTGGGAGAATATTTCCAAATGATATGTGGTGAAAGACCTTAGGTGGTCCTCAACATCTTCCTCCTGGTGTCGGTGCCCAGTCCCTTTTAGTTGCTTTCATATTAGAGAATATGGCAAAAATGATAATTTACCACTCCCACCGTGTTATATAACTTGGTCTTAGTAGACTGGAGCAAGAGATTTTCCTTACTGGCTAAGTAATTTTTAAAAAATATTTTATTTATTTACTTGACAGAGAGAAGCACAGCTAGAGAGGGAATATAAGCAGGGGGAGTGAGAGAGGGAGAAGCAGGCCTCCCACCAGGCAGGGAGCCTGAGGCAGGGCTCGATTCCGGGTCTTCGGGATCATGATCCGAGCTGAAGGCAGACGCTTAAAATCTGAGCCACCCAAGCGCCCCCTGGCTTGATAAAATAAGCAAACATGATGAGAAAGGTCAAGGGTCAAGCAACTGTGGGCAAGGTCCAGCTAACAGCCAGCAAAAAGCCAGAACTAATACTCATCTATCAATAAAGAAATGAACTCTGCCAATAACCCAAATGAAGTGGGAAGCAGATACTTCTCCAGTTGAACCTCCAGAGGAAAATACTGTCTTTTCAGAATCTTGATCAAAACCTTGTAAAGAGCCTGAGCAGAGGACTTAGCTAAACCATGCCCATGGAAATTGTGAGATAATAAATGTGTTCATTGTTTTGGCCACTAAATGTGTGGTAATTTGTATGTAGCAGCATAAATTAAATAAAACAGAAATCTTTTAAAATATATAGAAATGGATCCAGAATACATAAGTAACTTCTAAATTCAACATTAAGGAGTCAAATATTCCAATTTAAAAATGACCAAAATAATTCAATATACAGTGCTCTAAAGAAGACATATAAATAGCTAATAAGCACAAGAAAAGTTCCTCAACACCATTATTCTTTCAGGAGATGCAAATTAAAAGCACAAAGACAAACACTATCCATGCCCCAGAAGGGATATAATCAAATGAATAGAAAACACCAAGTGTCCACCAGGATGTGGAGAGACTAAAAATCTTCCCGTACTGTTGGTGGGAATGTGACTTGGTATAGCTACTTTAGAAAAAAATGTCCTTCAATTTGCTTCATAGTTAAGTATAAATTCATCATATGACCTAGCAATTTCTTTCCAGTGAACATTATTGAAGAGAAAAGAATGTTTATGTCCACATAAAGGTTTGTGTAAATGTTCACAGCCACATTTTGTATAATAGCTAAAATCTGGAACTAATACAAACACCAACCAATACAATGGGATGTATCTATATGACAAAATATTATTCAGCAACACATTAGCAAAATACTGATACATCATAGATATACCTCAGTAAATTTATGCCAAGTGAAAGAAGCCAGATGCAAGTCTAGGTCTTGTATGGCTCCTTTACATAAAATTAGCATCAAATGTATAACAGCAGAGAGAGATTTCTTCGGACTGGGGTTGGAAGCATGGTTAGACTACAAACTGGCTGGTGGGAAATTTTAGGGATGGAAATGTTCTGAAATTAGATTGTGGTGCTGGATGCACAACTCTATAAATTTACTGAAATATGACAAACTGCATGCTCATGTGGTTGATTTTTGGTATGTAAATTGAATCTCTGTATAACTGTTTAAAAAAGAAATATGAGGTAAAGATATACTATAGCTCTGCTTGATTCATTAATTTGTAATTGTTCCTTCCTGTAGTTAAATCTGAGCTTCTCCTTCATCCATTTATTAATCTGGAACTAGAAACATTCATTCCAAACTGGTACAAAAAGAATATCACTCCATGCAACCTTAAGCTTGAAAGAAGAGACTAAAGGATTGAGCTAAACTGTAAGTTAATCATACTCCCTGCTCTCCCACCTCTTTCTGCTGTAGGGCTCAGAGGGATATTTAGTTCCTGTCTTCTCTAGTTCGTTCCTGTCATATCATCTGTAAGTGGCTGTTCATTCTTCCAACCAAAGCAACTTTTGTATAAATCATAGTAGTTTTCTATGATTTGCAAACAAAATTAGCTAATAGAGAATTTAAATTTAAAATATGTAAATGCTATACATTAGTGAGAGAGCATATATTTTAAGTCCTCTATCTACATTATTTACACAATATCTAGACCTTTAGTAACATTAACATCTATAAATAAGAAGTTTACAAATGTGGAGAATTTTAAAGATAAAATCTTAAAGCTACAAAATGAATATAACTCAATCAGCAAAAACCAGATTCTTGCTAAAAAGGCTTGACAGAATATCTGTTATCTCTAAAGCAAAGTGAATAAAAGAAAATGTTTTTCAAATGAAAATTGTAGCTTTTTGATCACAGATCACTAAGAAAGCTCATACCAAGTGTCTCACTGAGGAATATGAATAACATAAAGGAATGAAAAAACTGATTTAATTGCTTTTTCTATTAAAAGATAAGGGTTACATTAATAATAGCCTCGACATTCTATGGATTTCTGGGTTTCGTTTCTGCAAATATCTAACATTTTCTTGTCTTGCTTATAATGGTTTATTTAATGCACTGCAATATTTCCTCAAGTTTCCAAAAATTTATGGATTTGATATATGTAGTCTTTACTATGTTCTAGATAAAAAGGCAGGCAGTGCCTAATAAATACTACAAATAGGTTATATACTCCTTCTTCTATCTAAAATTCCTCTCAGTCTTAGTATAAATAGAGTTAGAAACAGAGTATATAAGGCAAAGTGTAAGGTGAAAAAAAAAGCCTCATTTCTAGAACTCAGCAATGCAAAAGAAGTACTTCCGTCCAATGGTATTTTGAATAATCCTTTCAAGAATTGGTAACTGCACCCTCTAGAAAATTAAGAATTGCTACTTAGTTTTTAAATATCTGATACAATGATTGGTGACTTTTATATATCTCATTTATTCATAAACTTCATTTATATTATAATTTTCCCCATCTTATATTTGAAGAAAATATGACAAAATATGAATATATAGTTATAGAGTGATAACGTATTTTCTTTTTAAAATTATTTTATTTATTAGAAAGTAAGCAAGCATGAGCAGGGGGAGAGGCAGAGAGACAAGCACACTCCCCCACTGAGCAGTGAGCCTGCTGAGTGTCTTGATGTGAGGCTTGATCCCAGGACCCCAAGATTATGACCTGAACCCAAGTCACTTAACTTACTAAGCCACCAGGCACCCCACAGTAATAACATTTATTGGTCAACTACGATAGGCCAAGCATTGCTCTAAACGCTTCATGTTATTTAACCATCTTAAGAACCCTATGAAGTAAGGACAACTGTCATTACTACCCACTTTGGGAAATGAGAGAAAGAGAGAGAGACTTAAAGAGTCAGTAACTGTCAAAGCTGAATTTCAATGAAGGCAGTATGGTTTGAGATATCAATTTCTTAACCCCTATGTATACAGCCTCCCCAATAATCCTATATATGATAGCTAAAAACTGGCAGAGCCACAAATGGAATATGGTTATTTGTTTCCAAAGCTTTTTTCTGTAGATATATATATATTTTTTTTACAACATGCCTCTTCACTGTCAAGGGTACTAAGTCCGCTGGAGTTGGGGACTAGACACATAAATGATTTTGTATGTGTGTGTACTTCAGGTGGGACTGAGGAAATTCAGTGACACTGGAGGAGAGTACAGAACCATAGTTACCTGTGACCTCACAACCTCAACTTCTCACAATTGTTGGGTTGCCAAGAGAAAAGGATTCCCTACCATATCATTTTCTAAGTTTCTCTGAAACAATCCCTTTCTTTTCTTTCTTTCTTTCTTTCTTTCTTTCTTTCTTTCTTTCTTTCTTTCTTTCTTTCTCTCTCTCTCTCTCTCTCTCTCTCTCTCTTTCTTTCTTTCTTTCTATTTTTTGTGGTACACAAGGTTATGAAATTCAGTTCTGTACTAGACTAGATGACTCCAAATTAGTATGCTTTCTGCACTAGACTGCCTCTCAATTAAATTTTTTTCTCTCTGCATAGGTCTATTGCTCACAACCTAAGGTGTTATCCCCACATCCCTATGTCCTAGTGCACCTATCACCCAAATGCTATTTCGTAACAGTGCAGAATTTATTTTCAGGCAAGTATTAATTATAATGACCCCAAATAAAGTCATTTTGTAATGTAAGAATAGTTTTTACTCCATTACATGAAAGTAATTTCCTCCAATATATTAACCTTCACTGGACATTTCTCTGATTTTATTTAGGCAGTATCACATAAGTGGAATGCGAGAATATTTTACAGGGAGGTTTTTTTTAACCTATTAGAAATTTGTGAAAGAGAAAGAAAGAAAAAGAAAGAAAGAAAGAAAGAAAGGAAGAAAGAAAGAAAGAAAGAAAGAAAGAAAGAAAGAAAGAAAGAAAGAAAGAAAGAAAGAAAGGGAGAGAGAGAGAGGGAGAAATAAAGAAGGAAGGAAAGAAAGAAAGAAGAAAGAGAGAGAGAGAGGGAGGGAGGAAGGAAGGAAAAGGAGGGAGAAAGGAAGGAAGGGAGAGAGGAAAGAAATTTTACATTTTAGTATTTCCTCATTGTTTCTGTTTTAGCTAGTGTTGATTCTAAATCAATTCTAGGAAGAGTTGAAGAAAACATCTTAGGGAATGAAAAAAATTGCAAAATATTTGCAGTCTGTTTAGAAAATGTTAATGAGCGGCACCTGGGTGGCTCAGTTGGTTAAGCGACTGCCTTCAGCTCAGGTCATGATCCCGGATCCAGCCCTGCATTAGGCTCCCTGCTCTGCGGGAGGCCCACTTCTCCCTCTCTCACTCCCCTCTCTCGCTGTATTCCCTCTCTAGCTTTGTTTCTCTCTGTCAAATAAATAAATAAAATCTTAAAAAAAAAGAAAGAAAATGTTCATGGCACTGAAGGAAAAAGAGATTGAATTAGCTAGCAGCTCTTTCAAGGTTTTACTCATTGAAACATTTTCCACTATCAATTTTTTTTCAGCATTATGGCCATATAATTAACAGATAAAAATATGAGCTATTAAAGTGTACATTGTGGTGGCTTTATCCACACACACATACACACACACACACACACACACACACACACACTCGCACACACTTTGTGAAAGGATTCCCACCATGTATTTAACTAACACATTATTAATTTATTTAGGTACTTGTTTATTTGGTGAAAAGATCTAATTTTCGTAAATCTTTGTAAATCTCTATAAATCTTTCTAATCTTTTTGTAAATTTTAATTATATAATACAGTGTTATCAAATATAGTTATCATGTTTTATATTAAATCTTCAGACCTCATTCATCTTATAGCTAACAGTTTGTACTCTTTTGCCAGCTTCTATTTCTCCCATGCCCAGCCCCTAGCAACCACTTTTCTACTCTGTTTATAGGAGTTTATCTTTTTTTTTGTCTTTTCTTCCTCCTCTCTTCCTCCTTCTTTCCTTCCTTCTTTCCTCCCTCCCTCTCTCCCTCCCTCCCTTCCTTCCTCTTCTCCCTTTTTGTTTAGGATCCAAATACAAGTAGTACCATGCAGTATTTGTCTTCCTCTGTCTGATTTATTTCACTAAGCATAATGCCCTCATGTTCCATCCATGTTTTCCCAAATGGCAAGACTCCCTTCTTTATCATGGCTGAATAATATTCCATTTCACATATACACCCATCTTTCTTTAGCCTTTAATCTGTTGATAGACACGTAGGTATTTCCATATCTTGCCATTGTCAATAATGCTGCAACGGATATGATAGTTCACATAGCTCTTCAAGATCCTGTTTTCATTTACTTTGGATATCTACCCAGAAGAGAGTTGTTGGGTCATATAGTAGTTCTATCTTTAACATCTTAAGGAGCCTCCATACTATTTTCCATAATGGCTACAGTTATTAAGATTCCTATCAATAGTATAAAAGTACTCCATATCCTTATCAGTAAGCCCTAACTATCTCTTGTCTTTTTGATACTCACCATTCTAACAGGTGTGAGGTGATTTCTCATTGTGGTTTTGATATGCACTTCCCTGATGATAATGATGTTGAGCACCTTTTCACATACATGTTGGTTATCTCTACATCTTCTTTGAGGAAAAAAGTCTGTTTAGTTTCTCTGTCCCTTTTAAATGGGATTACTTGCTTTTTTTTGCTATTGAGTTGAATTAAAATTTTATTACAACATGGAATGAATATAGATGAAATATGCACAAAGACCTAAAGTTCCATCTACTTGGCTTCCTTCTCCTCCCAAAACATTCCCAGAGATATTTCAGTGTAATTCTAGGACTCCATGTAACACTATATGAAAAATAGTGAAATAATTTATCATAAACTCAGAAAAATTACCTTCAGATCCAAAAGTATGAGCTACCATTAACAAGGCTCTATCAGAATAATTTGCTCATAAAAAGATTTTTTATGAGGTTGAGGAAACAGAGATAAAAATGTGATCTGATGAAATACTCATTGATCTGCATGTAGCAAATAAATAATAGATCGATAATATAGGGAAAAAATTTAAAGCCTATTTTTCTCCTAATTTCCTTCCATATCCCTCTCACCTTATCCCTCTCTAAAACTTTTCTCACTATTTTCTTTACTTAAATCCCAGCCATATGGACAGCCAGGCTGTGCTGCTAGAATAGCCACAAAGTAAGTCTTGCTAAGAGAAAACTATGAGTGGGCAGTTGACCTGTTTTTGATGACTGTGGCGTAATCTAAAGGAGGAAAGACAAATTTTTCTGTAAAGAGCCAGATAGCAAATATTTCAGCCTGTGCACGCTACACATAGTATCTGTTGCATATTTTTAAAATTTTTGTTTATGCCATATTTTTTTTAAAAAGATCTTATTTATTTATTTGACAGAGCGAAACACAGCCAGAGAGGGAACACGAGCAGGGAGAAGTGAGAAAGGGAGAAGCAGGCTTCCTGCCAAGCAGGGAGCCCAATGTGGGGCTCGATCCCGGGTCTCCGGGATCATGACCCGAGCCGAAGGCAGTCGCTTAACCAACTGAACCACCCAGGAGCCCCTTGTTTATGCCATCTTTTAACGTAAAAACTATACTTGGAAGCCTTACCAAAAAAAGCCATAGGACAGGGTTCCACAGGTCATTGTTTTCAATTCATGATCTAAAGACTCTTCACTCTCAGACATAAATTGTAAGCGGAAACTCTGAAGACATGTTAGATCATGACCAATACTCTACTATGTCCACTCCTATTCAAAACAAATGAGTATCAATATCTATAACTGCTGCCCTAGAAGAACTGTTGGTGAGTATCATCTAGCTTTTCTGGCTTGGTTCTCAAACAGGGGCTTTTGAAAATCTGTGGGGTCATTTTAGCAGTCACACTGACCACAGGAGTGGATGGTGTGGAATGGATGGAAGGGACTTGTAACAGGCATTTATCGTCTGAGATGTGCGCACAAATAAGGAATATCATGTGTACTGCAATGGGAGTTTTGCTTATAATTAAAAATTACCATCTCATAGTGCTAATAGACACAACGTTATGCAATACTGGACTTTGGGGGTCAATTCTGTCATCCAACTTTGGAACAGATCCTTGTATTGTACAGTCTGAAAGTTTATGCATTTGAGGAATGTCATTTCAAAAATATAAAGTTGTCCATATGAAATTAGGCATAAAATGAATATTTAGAATGGGAAAATTAATGACTACAAATTATAAATTTTTAAAAAGCTAGTACTTAAATGTCACAAAATTCTTTAAATGTATATAATACTTACTTGCCTACTCTTATAATTTTACAGTTAGAATGATTCTTTTTCTCTGTATTTTTTGCTGTATACTCTTTGAGGGCCTCTTCATATGACAATAATTTTACAATATCTTCTGTGGAATCTATAGAAAGTAAATATGGTTTAATATTTCTTCTAGCATAGTTGACCAATATCTGTTTGTTTGTGAAAGTTTTGGGACACCCAGGTAGCTCAGGAGCCTGCTTCTCCCTCTGCCTGCATGAATGAATAAATGAATGAATGAATAAAATATTTTAAAAAAATAAACAAGAAAATCTCAGGTCATCACTTGATGATGGGGCATCTGTCATTTGGAGCGGGGTTAAGTAATCTTAAATTCTTTTTTCTTTAACTTTCATCTTTCTATTTAAGTTCCAGTTAGCTGCCATACAGTGTAATATTGGTTTCAGGTGTACAATTTAGTAATTCATCACTTATATACAACACCCAGTGCTCAGCATCACAAGTGCCCTCCTTAATCCCCATCACCCATTTCACCCATCCCCCTGCCCACCTCCCCTCCAGCAACTCTCAGCTTGCTCTCTATAGTTAAGAGTATGTTTTATACTTTGAATCCCTTATTCTCCCATGTTCATTTGTTTTGTTTCTTAAATTCCACATACTAGTGAAATCATATGGCATTTGTATTTCTCTGATTAGCTCTGCTTTGCCTAATATTCTCTAGCTCCATCCACAAACTACAAACAGCAAATTTTCACTTTTTTCAAGGCCGAGTAATATTCCGTTGTGTATACATGCCCCTTCTTCTTTATCCATTCATAAGCCGATGGACATTTGGGCTCTCTTCATAATTTGGCTATCATTGATAATGCTTCCATAAACATAGGGGTCCATGTACTCCTTCAAATGAATATTATTGTATCTTTTGGATAAATAGCTAGTAGTGCAATTGCTGGGTCATAGGAGAGTTCTATTTTTAACTTTCTGAGGAACTTCCATACTGTTTTGAGAGTGGTTGCACCAGTCTGAATTCCTACCAACGTTCTAAGAGGGTTCCCTTTTCTCTGCAACCTCATTGACATCTATTGTTTCTTGTGTTGTTAATTTTAGCCATTCTGACAGAGTGTGGTGATAGCTCATTGTACTTTTTATTTGTATTTCTGTGATGATGAATAATGTTGAGCATCCTTTTTATGTATCTGTTGGCCATCTGGATGTCTTCTTTGGAAAAATGTCTATTCATGGGTTCTGACCATTTCTTAGACTACTTATTTTTTGGGTATTGAGTTTGATAAGTTCTTTATAGATTTTGGATAGTAATCCTTTATCAGATACATCATTGGCAAATATCTTTTGATATGTTTTTGATATTTTGTATGTTGCCTTTTAGTTTTGTGGATTGTGTCATTCACTGTGCAGTTTTTATCTTCATGAAGTCCCAACAGTTTATTTTTGCTTTTGTTTTCCTAGCCTCCAAAGACAAATCTATTAAGAAGCTGCTACTGCGGATGTCCAAGAATTTTCTACCTGTGTTCTCTACCTCTTGAGATTCAATATTTTCCTGTTTCAAATTTAAGTCTTCCATCCATTTTGAATTTATTTTTGTGTATGGTATACGAAAGTAGTCCAGGCTCATTCTTCTGCATGTAGCTGTACAATTTTCCCAATACTATTTGTTAAGGAGACTGTCTTTTTTTCCATTGGATATTTTTCCCTGCTTTGTTGATGATTGGTTGATTGGTTGATCATAGAGTTATGAGTCTGTTTCTGGGTTTTCTGTTCTGTTACATTGATCTATGCATCTGTTTTTGTGCCAGTATTAGATGGTCTTGATCACTACAACTTTGTAGCATAATTTGAAGTCTGGAATTGTGATGCCTCCAGCTCTGCTTTTCTTTCTCAAGATTGCTTTCGCTATTTGAGGTCTTTTGTGGTTCCATACAAATTTTTGGATATCCCTGCCTTGTTCCTGACAGTGGAAGAAAAGCTCTCAGTTTTTTCCCACTGGAGATGATATTACCTGTGGGTCTTTCATATATGGCCTTTATGACGTTGAGGTATGACCCCTTTACCCCTACTTTGTTGACGGTTTTTATCAAGAATGGATGCTTTACTTTGTTGAATATCTTTTCTGCATCTACTGAGAAGATGGTATGGTTCTTATCCTTTCTTTTATTAAAGTGGTGTATCATGTTGATTGATTTGTGAATATCATACCACCTTGCAGCCCAGGAAAAAATCCCACTTGATCACGGTGAATGATTCTTTTAATGTACTGCTGGACTGGATTTGCTAGAATTTTGTTGAGGATTTTTGCATCTACATTCATCATGGATATTGGTTTGTGATTCCTTTTGAGTGAAGTTTTTGTCTGGTTCTGGAATAAGGTAATGCTGGCCTTACAGAATAAGTTTGGAGGGTTTTCCTTCTATTTCTATTTTTGGAATATGTTGATATATAATTTTTCATAGTATTCTCTTATTCATGATTCTGTTTATTTGGGTCCTTTCTCTCTTCTTTTGAGTAAGTCTGACTAAGGGTTTATCAATTTTATTAATTCTTTTGAAGAACCAGCTCCTGGTTTCATTGATCTGTTCTACTGTGGATTTTGTTTGTTTCTATATTATTTATTTCTGCTCTAATATTTATTATTTCCCTTCTGCTGGCTTTGGGTTTCATTTGTTCTTTTTCTAGCTCATGTAGGTGTTGGGCTACATTGTGTATTTGAGGGGTTTTTGTCTTGTTTTTTGCTTTTTTTTGTTGTTGTTGTTGTTGTTTGCTTCTTGAGGTGGGCCTGTGTTGCCATATACTTTCCTCTTATGACCACTTTTGCTGCATCCCCAAGGTTTTTTATCACTGTGTTTACATTTCCATTTATTTCTATGTATTTTTTAAAATTTCTTCTTTAATTTCCTGGTTGGCCAATTCATTCTTGAGTAGGATGTTCTTTAGCCTCCATGTATTTGTGTTTTTTCCAATTTTTTTTTCTTATAATTGACTTCAAGCTTCATAACATTGTGATTGAAAAATATGCATTGTATGATCTCAATCTTTTTAAACTTACTGAAGTCTGATTTGTGACCCAGTATGTGATGCATTCTGGATAACGTCTCATGTGCAGTTGAGAAAAATATGTGTTCTGCTTCTTTAGGATGAAATGTCCTGAATATACCTGTTAATCCTTCTGGTTCAGTGTGTCATTCAAAGACATTGTTTCTTGTTGATTTTCTGCTTAGATGATCTGTCTATTGAGGTAAATGGGGGTATTAAATTCCTCTAGTATTATTGTGTTATTATCAATGATTTACTTTATGTTCATCATTGTTTTATATATTTCAGTGTTCTTAAGTTAGGAGCATAAATATTTATAATTGTTAGATATTCTTGTTGGATAGACTCTTCTATCATGATGTACTGCCCTTCTTCATCTTTTTGTTATGGGCTTGGGTTTAAAATCTAGCACCTAGATCTTTTTTATAGATTCTTGTTTAGAATGGTGCTTCCTGTAAGACCAGGCTTTGGGGAACTCCTTCCATTTGATCATATCTTGCAGCCCTTCCAGGATCAGCTTTGGTCCATATTTTCTGATCCAGTTCCTCCAACCATCCCACAGGCAGTCTGACCTTAGCAAAGATTGAGCAGCATTATATTCATAAGTTTCTTGGCATCAAGAAGAAAGTTTTGGATGCTCCCTTACTTACAGTGGGGGTGGCTTACCACTGGAATCATGTTTCCTCTGACCTTGCACATCCCCAAAGCCAGAGGCAACACCAGGGATGGTGGATGACTCTCATTCTGAATCAGGGCTGCAAACCTCTGGCTAAGGCTTCAGGTTGCTGCTTCCTCCATGTGTGTCCCAAGGCAAACTCAGGACTTAAAAATGTCTGATCAACTGAGGATCTCTTAAGATTAAATTGTATTAGGTCATGAAAACTCGTTTCTGCCAGCCAGGATCTACCATGTGGGTCTCATATTCTATGCCACTTCATCCATTCTGGATTATCGGCTACATGTTGACATTCTTCTTTGCTCAAATAGTTACTCATCATGAACTTGAGAGTCAAGTTATGATCAATCCATTCAATGAAAGAGTTTGTTTTAATACACTATGTATGTATGTGTTATTTTATTTCTCCTCTCACTTTTGAAACCCAGTGTTGTAGATGTATTTTCTAGAAGACATATTTTCTGTATAAGTGCAGCAGGCTCTGTGAATATTAGAGGCTTATTTGAATTTTCTTTATTTGTAGAAATCCCTTAAAGTATAAAATTGACTTGTATTGTGCTATTCCATAATATCACCTATATAACTAAACTTCATAGCACACTGGCAGAATACCTTTAAGTATTAATATTTAAACAGTGGTCTTAGATGTTGAATTTTCATTCTTTAAAGAATTTCAACCACTATGTTCCTAGTTTCTTAGCATAGCTCTCTTCTTAAAACACCCTGTATTCTACACAAATTCATGACAGAAACAGCAAATAATATCAATTTAAGGCAACCCTTAACTGCCATCACTTTTATTTTTCACAAAATAAAGTTAAATTAAAAGCAGAATTAAGAAAAAATTTAAATATATTATTTATAAAATAAATTTTTAAAAAAGATTTTATTTTATTTTTTTAACAGAGAGAAACACAGCTAGAGAGGGAACACAAGCAGGCGGAGTGAGAGAGGGAGAAGCAGGCTTCCCGCCAAGCAGGGAGCCCAATGTGGGACTCAATCCCAGGACTCTGAGATCATGTCTGGAGCCAAAGGTAGACACTTAACTGACTGAGCCACCCAGGTGTCCCTAAAATAAATTTTAAGTATAAGTATATATACATTTCTTCAAGCAATTAAAAAAGATAAAATGGTTGATTGTCAGTTAAATCAGTGGAAACTGTATGTCAATAGGTAAAATATTTGGTCTTTTATACTCAAGTATTTCTCTGATAAAACTTTAATCCTATTATTATGATGTTTCTTCTTATATTTCATGAGTACTGGATTTTATACAAAGTAACCCACAGAGAAACAGATGTAGTATATGAGTAGAGGATGATGGACATAGGGCACAAGGGTTTCCATTTTTCCTAAAGCAAAGGTATGAGGCATTATCACAGAAGAAAAAGCATCCTACTCTTCCAAAACAAGAAAAACCTCGTGTTTTTATAACTTGGAAACTTAGTATCTATTACTTTCAGAAATCAGGTAAAGTGCTTCTTGAATTGGTTTATCTGCTATCTTTTAATACCTGCAGTGCTTCCTACTGTACCCCAGGGCACTTACAAATGCTCTTTTGTCCTTCTTTTGGAAGATCTTTCAAACAAAGAAAAATACATCTATGCGGCATAATATATATGGCCAAATATACCTACATTTTACCTCCACTTTACCTTCTACATTTTACTTCTAGGTGCTTCTCTAGAGCATCTGGAAAACAAGAATCATTTTTAAAGGTGTCAAATTTCAAAGAAATAAAGGTCTTCTTGTAGAAAAAGAAAGAAAAAAAGGAATGTAGAATTCATTACACCACTGGAATCTAAAACTGTATTACGATCTACGGAATTTTTGAAATATATTTCTAATTTATCAAATGGTCATGGCAGGGAGATATTTTAAGAGTAGTGTGAAGATGATATAGGCAATGAGATTATATAATGCTAGAATCGAAAGACAACCACTCTCCTGATATTTAAATCCCCTTGAACACCGTTAGTGACTGTCAGGTCTCTGAATATATCCAGTGACCAGGAAATTAATCTTATAAAGTTACCTATTTCATTTTTATTAGAAAGTTCCATAAATTATAAAGTTCTCTATATTAGGTTGAAATTTACTGTCATTAGCTTTGAACTCCTAAATATGTCCTACCTGTGCAGAGCATGTGGAATTACTCTTTTACACAATCTTATTTCACATCTTTGGAACTCTAATTCTAACCCATTGTCATTCTTTTTTCAATTTTTACAGAGGCTCCTAAGAAGTGTCCCAGAAACTTTTTTGGAGATAGGGGTGGCAGGGAGAGGCTAAACTGGGAAATGGGAGTGAGTGGAAAGACTGGTGTTCTTTCCCATACCTCTAACTCTGCATTTAACTTTTTTTTTTTTAATTGGGCTTCCTCCCATATAAGATTTCAACTTCATTACAAATATTTAAAAGTCGATATTTCCTATGACAACCCAAAACATTTCCAAGTTTTTTAGAGATTTGGATTCTGTGATTTACTGATAGTGATTTTCCTTATATTGTGAGAATACAGCCACTTCAAAACAGTGAAATCAATGTGAATGTCAAACCTCATGTATCTCAGGATTGAAACAGACTCTTAATATTAACTGTTTGGTGAGGACTTCAACTTTCCACCAGTTCCCTTCCAAATATTGTTAGAGTTACTCAGATATCTTCTAGTACCTCACACACACACAAAAGTTGTCTTCAATATGTAAAGTACTATTGTCTTCTTCATCAATTCTGTGTCTCTAAGGACAACTCATGCTTTTGCATCATGCAAAACATGAAGGCTCTATAGGACTGACCATCCAAGAAAATGCCTTCACTTCTCCTTACTGTCAAAGCAACAGTTTTGTTGCTGATGTCTAAGATAAGGTTGTTAGCACTCAAGATACTGATGCATCAGTTGAGGGCAATGAAGCCCATAAGCCACAGTTAACACCCCACTCTTCCTGTCATCAGGAATGGCATGGCCATCCAGCCTGGCATTGCCTTTTAACAGACATCTCTGTGCCAGTGTGGCAATTTCGTGATTAATATTTCCATTGTTAATGCTGCTTCCATCATCAGCATTGTAACAGCATGCTGTCAATGCCACTGGAAACAGTTTTCAGGGTTTCTAAAAACATAAATTAATTTTCAAATCCTGTTATTTTGATCAAAATAGACCACTGTGTTTTGGTCATCTGGGAATTTCACACACTTTTCTAAATTTCAGGATTATCCTTTTTAAGACCATCTAATCTATAAAACTAAATCTAGCAACACATTCCATCTCTCTTGAAGCCAAGCTCAAATAGATACAGGTTTCACAATCTGCATAAAATGCATGGGATGTTGATTAGAAGAAAAGGGACATGAAGGAGCCTTTGTACAGAAACCACTTCCGTGAGCATGGTGGACAAGCAGATACTATGCAGGTGTAGCAATGGCCAGGCTCATAGTGAAAGGGCTGTACTTGTGGCTGTCATTCTTGGGCTCAACAGCAGCCAAAATAGATGCTTAGTAGGGCAGACAACTGTTATGCTTTGGTGATTACTCCTGGCTCTGTAGATGCCTGGCCTGATTCTCTGGCACTGAAGGAAATTTGATGGACTCTCTCTTTTTTTTTTTTTTTAATTTTTATTTTTTTTCAATGTTCCAAGATTCATTGCCCATTCCCCACACCCAGTGCTCCATGCAATAGGTGCCCTCAGTACCCACCACCAGGCTCTCCCATCCCCTCACCCTCTCCCGCCAAGTCCCTCAGTTTGTTTCTGTGTCCAAAGTCTCTCTTGTTTCATTTCTCTCCCTGGTTTACCCTAGTTCCCATTTACTTTCCTTCTCCTAATGTCCTCTAGGTTACCCCTTATGCACCGCAAGTAAGTGAAACCATGTGATACTTGACTTTCTCTACTTGGCTTATTTCACTCAGCATAATCTCTTCCAGTCCAGT